>RJWT010014710.1:0-20904 GCA_004365215.1 Cuniculus paca | reverse complement strand
AGGAAGCTGCCTTTGTGGTATGGCAAAGCTGGGATCCCTTCATGGAACTTTCTTGAGCATACTCAGTCAAGCGCCTACTAGGGTGGGGAATATATATATATATATATATATATATATATATATTCCCCAAAATGTGTACCTCAGGAAGAGAAAAATATTTTAACACTAAATTTATTGAGACATCATGAGATTAATACAAGTTACCTTTGGCTTCTACAATTACAAGAGGTGCTCAAAGTGGTAGCCATTAGTTTCCACACTTATAGCGAACTGCTGAAGTGTGTATACATTTTTTGGTGGTCTCTGTGTCATCTCTATCTCTATCTCTATCTCTATCACGTACTTATTTTAGGAAATTAGATGATATATCTTGTTATAAAGAAAAAAGAGATAGCACTTCCCAGAGCTCACCACTGTTCACATTTTCTTGGGCAGAAGCTCTCCATAAGGAAAATAATTACCTTGAACAATTAATTCCCCAGGGATGTGTCACACTGGAGGCAGACACATCACATCTCAATCCATGCAACCTGGCCATTTTTCTCTGGGATTGGAGTAGATCACTGTTTTGCTGGTTGAGCCCTGGAAAAGCAGTTGGCTTGCATGTAGGGGACAGGTTGTATGAAAAAACACACATCTTGAAACATGAGTATCATACTCAGCATGGAAAAATGCTCACATTCTGGAAGGCAAATAGGAAGTGAGAGGGACTGGAATTTCAGCAGCCTGTGTCCCCATCTCACTCATGTGCTCAGTGAGTGAGTGTCAGGTTGGATCTTGTTCTGTACTTCAGTCATCCTCTTCATGTCTCTCTGCCTCTCTGTCTGTGTGTCTTTGTCTCTGAATCCCCCTCCCTCACTTTCTTGAGTGCATAGAGTTAAACTCAGAGCAGCTTAATGCATGCGTGATGCAACTCTACCTATATTTTCCTTTTTTTTTTTGGTACTTGGACTCGAACTCAGGGCCTTGCGCTTGCCAGGCAGGCACAGTGCTGCTGAGCTACATCCCTGGCCCATCTACCTATGTCTTCCAACTTTCCTTATGCATATGAATACATCTATATGTTTGACAAAAATGGAATCATATTGTAGCTGGTCTTTTTGTGTATTTTATCCTGGGCATTTTTCTGTGTAACATCTGTATTATCATTTTACTCTTGGCATGCCACTGAAGAAGTAATACCATAATTTGTATAATTATATAATCAATCCCTTATTGAAGGTCAGTTGCTTTCAAATTGTTTTTATCCTAATAATTGCAGCAATAAATTTCCTTCTACAGGAATCTTTGATTTCCTATGCAACTACTTTTGTAGAATTTTCTCAGCAAGGAATTCTATGTTGAATGAATTTACAGTATAAGCCTTTGGTAACAGCTCACCTGCTGTTCTTATCCTTATCCAGGAAGGGGCATGAGCTCCAAACATTTTGCTCAATATTCTGGAAATAGGTACATTGTTCCTAATGGTATGGTGAAAGGTATGTGACAGTGGGTCCGATCTAAACTCCACTTGTCTTGCTGTCATCTGCCTTCTTAAATTTTCCTATCATTTGTCCACATCATTGTATATTTCCCCATTATCAAGATGATGAGTTGGGCTTAGACCATTGCTGGCTTCCTTGAAGCAATGACGATGATCCATTACATTTATGGATATCTATATCTATATCTATCTATATACTTTTATCTTGTCAAATCTTCACAAGGTACACTTCATTAGTTTTTCATTTGTCAAGGAAGGGAATGGAGACCCAGAAAAGTTAAGGGAGATTCTTAAGTTCATAGAAATCAATAAAAATTGGAAACTAGATATGAATTTTAGCCAAATAAACTGAAAATGCTGTTCTGATCAGAAGGCAAGAAGAGTCAAGGATTCAACTGTAAGCTATTTTGTTCACCATCTCATTTGTAGTCTAATGGAGGAGCTAGAATATCCTGTGTAGTGGAAAGCTGCACTTTCTGCCCACCCAGCTTTCATTCTCTCTCTTTTTGCTAATATCCTGATTTTGGCTTGAAGACTCTTCTTAAGTTTGTGTCTCTGACTTAGAGCATATGTAGAGCAACACCTCAACTTCTCTGCACTGTGCTATAACTTCAAGAAGCTCTTTCTTTATTCCATAAGGCTTTTGAACATTAAAACACTTTGGAGAGATCCATTCTCCCTGTCAGACTTCATCCTGTTCTCACCGTTCAGGGAATGGGTATTACCCAAGCCTGGCGTATTCTACCTCATTGTTTATAGCAGTTCATTTAATGATGAACATGTAACCCAAACTAGGTCAATGAGATTCAATCTAGGGGCATTTTTTCAGGGGATGGGATTATTGGCAGGAGAAATATTCTTCCCATTGGACTTGAAGCTTCCCTGGAGGAGAAACCTATTTGAGGACACATCCAATTCAAAGAAATCAAAGTCTTGAATTGAAGATAGACAGAGCAAGATCTTGATGTTATTTTATCATCTGGAAATTCTGCAGATTCTGAAACTTTCTGCTTGATCTGTACAAAATCATCAGCTGGACCTCCACTGCATCAAAATTCTATTAGTGTTCTTGCCAAACTGCTTAGGACCTCCCAAACTCCCTAGGACCCTACACTTGCTTGAACTCACTGTTTTCCCTTCTGCTCTCTAGGTCTTATGCCAGTGCATCTGCCCAAAGTAAGGTAGTTTTATTTCCTGCAAAGGGAGGTTGGACTATCTATTTTTTTGTAGTCTATTTTAGAAAGGCAGGATTTACAAAAATTAGAGATGCCATTACAGTTCACCCTTTTGCTGCCTAATGTCAATATTTGCCCTATTTTCATACAAAACATTACTAGCAACAGTCATCTGTGCTTGCTTGATACACTGCAGCTGTCACATGTGCAAATGAAAATGTACTCTTCAAAGGGATGACCCAAAGTTTCATTAGTTGGTGTATCCAGATCCAAGTTCAAGTTTCTGGGTGCATATTCATTTCTCCTCTTGTTCAGTCATAATATATTAATAGTTTGTAAACTGTAGATTAAATTGTAAGGTTAACTACCACTGATGAGGAGCATATAATACAGTAAAGAAAAGAAATAAGGAAGATAATATTTATTAAATATAAATAAATATGTATATGGCACAGTGAATGAAGCAACGTGAATAGCACATTTCTGTCCTACAGAACTTATTTATGCAACTGATCACAAGGCCTTGGTTGGTATTTATAATATTTCTGCTCATTCATGTTCTTTTATCCTCAGAAAGTGAGTGAACTATGCCTTGATTCTTTATCAGATGCAATGACCAAACCTTCATTCCTGGGGATCTGAATACTTAATCGCCTTGCTCATATGAGGTTACTGTCTGTTAATTTTTATTGCTGTACGTGGCAACCACAGAGATGATGCAGAGTCCCTCAGTTTACAGAAGTAGTCCTTGCTGCTCTGTGAGTGGTAGCAATCTACTTTGATAATCTGGATTGGTCATTTTGTGCAACAGGGAATGATAAATCTCACATGTCCAGTTGGAAGTCTTATCTAATTTAATAGACCCATTATTTTGTCCTTTGGTAAAATTTGTCCTCTTGGCTCAAAGACTTTAAACTATCAGACCCCAAACTATCAGACCCCAAAATTATAGAATATGAAAATCTAGCAATAATAGAAACTCAGATGATTTGATTCATAACCTCAAAATATTCACATAAAAATGATTGCATTACTGTAATATAATACAAAATAATAAAATTCTGAATATGAAGAAAAATTACTTACCTTTGAAAGCCTCCATGACTGGTATGAGGGAGACATAGGAGAGGAGGATTATTGTGTAAGATGATTCTCACTGTTACTAATTGTTATGGCTGTGTTTAGATGTCCCTCTAAAATCTCATGTGGTCATAGGTGGGACTTTTTCAAAGGTGGCTGAATCTAGAGTATGTAATTGATTCATGGTGTAATGCTAGGATTAAGGGTGGGTGATTCTACTGATTGGTTTGGCACTTCCCTAATCCAAGTAGCCTAGATGAGTATAAAGGGAGCAGAAAGAAGCTGCTAAGGTCCTTTGCTTGATTTGCTACCTTCTTCCCACCAAGAACTGTTTCTCTTGTGTGATGCTTGTGTGTCATGCCACCCTGCCTTGGAGGTAGCCAACTATGAACTGAAAGCTTTACAAATTGTGAGCCAAATAAACCTTTCCTCTCTTAACTTTGGGTGTTGGGTATTTTGTCTCAGCAACAAGAAAAGTAGCTAGGACATTAATTGAATCACCTCTGTCTATTGGCTCATTGAAATCTTTTCCGTTTTGTGCAACTTTAACAAGGAATCTATCCAAAGATACTTGCTTTTGCCTCCTTATGAGAATTTCGTGGAAATGTGACATTGCATTGTCATTAAATAGACTTATGGCTACAGCCTTATTTGGGTGGTGCTTTTCTACAAAATTTTGCACTTTTCCCCACATTGTAAATTGTACACATCTCCCTAATCTCATTTGACATGAGGAATTCCTCTGCCTTTTTCTTCTCCTCTTCTGCAGATGAGATCTCCTTTATAACCTCTTGCTATTGAGATATGATCACCGATTATCTGGGGGGTGGGAGTAGGGAGAGAGAGAGAGGAAGAACCATTGACTCAGTTGTGATCATGTGATGATCAGCATCATGTGCTATTCATTTATCAAGTTTAAATTTATTAGAAATGTTTCCTCATTGTGGAACACTGGCAGAACAAATTACTTGCAACCCAAGGTTTTACTGTATATATTTAACTTTATAAGAAACTGCCAAACTGCTTTCTAAAGTAAATATGCTATTTTGCATTCCCACCCACAACATATGAGAGTTTTAGTTGCTTGCTATTCTTGCTAGTGCTTGGTATTGATAAGTTTTCTCTTTTACATTAGCCATTCTAATAGGGATATAGTGATATCATATCCTTACTTTAATCTATGTTTCCTTAAGGGTAAGATATACACATTTTATGTAGTGATTTTCCATCTACATATTCTCTTTGTCTAAGTATTTTGGATATTTAAAAATTGTATTGGCTGTTTTCTTGTTGAATTTTAGAGAGCTGAAAATAGTATATTCTAGATAAAAATCATTTGTCAGATATATGACTTGCATGTATTTTCTACTAATCTGTGTCTTGTCTTTTTATTTTTTTAACAGTGACTTTTACAGAACAAAATTTTGTAATTTAGATGAAATCAACTTTTCTTTAAGGATCAACTTTTTTGTCATGTCTAAAAAATCTTTGTCTAGCCCAGGTCATGAAGATTTTTAAAAATATTTTCTTCTAAAAGTTTTATAGTGGTACACTATATACTTAGATCTATGATTCATTTTGAGTTTTTAAAAAAATTTTTTTATTTTAGAAAGCAAAACAGAAAAAAGGATAGAAATAATACAGAATTTCAAAAAACAAAACAAAGCAACAGTAAGAAATCAACACTAGTTAATACATTCCATATTGTTATCTTAGAAGTAGTTGTTCAGGTTATAAGATCTAGGCATAAAAAATGATCAAACAATGAAACAATCACAGCACAAATTGTTCTTTTTGATGAACAAAGATTAGTAGTATAGTTATCTTGCACATATATACATGCATACAGTTATATGTGTAAACCTATATACATACAATCTTTTCCTTTCTTCCATTTCTCCTTTGCCCTATCCCAGTCATTTTGAGTTTTTAAGGATAAAACTAATTTTCTTTTTTTGCATATAAATGTCATTTTGTTTTAACACAGTTAATTCAAAGAGATATTTTCTTTATTGAATTGGTTTTTTGCTTATTTAAAAAAATCTGTTGTCTCTATATGTGTGTTGATTTCTGTATTCTGTCCCATTGATCTATTTGCCTCTTCACTAATACTGTACTGTTTTAAATACTATAACTTTATAGTAAGTCTTTAAATTAAATGACGTGATTCTTACAACTTGTTATGGCTTATTTCTAGATGTCACCCCCCCCCAAAGTGTCATGTGCTCATTGGTGGTTGCTTTTTGGATCATAGGTGCATACACTGGATTAAGGTTGTGATAAATAGATTAGCCCAGTGATTGACTTAGTATAGTTCTAGGTGTGGATAGTGGGAAAGCACACCCTGGGTGTGGGTGGCACCAGTCAAAACGCTTGTACCCTGGCTAGCATAAAAAGAGAAAGGGAAGCTCACTGCTTGTGCTTTCTGTCTGCCCTGCCATGGAGTGTTTCTCCTCTGTCATGCTACGCTGCCTTGGAACCAGCTGACTATGGACTGAAACCTCTACAGACTGTGAGCTAAAATAAACTTTTCCTCCTTTAACTTGTTGGAGTCAGGTATTTTGTCTCAGAAACAAGAAGAAAGACACGCCTTTTTTCTTTTTTTCTAAAATTTTCTTGACTATGTTTTTGGGAATGAAAAGCAGTATAATAACTATGGAAATCAGTGTGGAGATTTCTCAAAAAACTAAAAATCGAAATTCCATTTTACTTAGTTATTTCTCTTCTAGGTATTGTCCCAAAAGTGTTAAAGTTATCATATTATAAGGATACATGCATACTCATTTTATAGCAGTACAGTTTATAATAGTTAAATCTTGGAAACAGCCTATATGCCCATCAACAGATGCTGGATAAGAAAATGTGGTATTTATCAGTTAAACATTTCTTTTTTTTTTTAATTTTTCCGGCACCGGGGATTGAACTCACGACCTTGCGCTTGCCAGGCAGTCGCTTAGACCGCTGAGCTAGATCCCCGGCGAAAATGTGGTATTTATACACAATGGAGTAATATTCTACATGATCTTGAGGCATTTGTAGGTAAATGGATACAACTTGAGACCATAATAAGTGAAATAAGTTTGGCAAGCTTAAATACTGCATAGTTTCCCTTATATGAGAATATATATATATATATATATATATATATATATAGAGAGAGAGAGAGAGAGAGAGAGAGAGAGAGACAGAGACAGAGACAGAGAGAGACAGAGAGAGAGAGAGTGAGCAAAATAGAATATAGATAAATAGGTAATAGGGAAAGACCATTTTCAAATGGATAAGAGGGATGGAGTGAGATGGAGGGGAAAAGGAGAAACAGAAGGGAAAGAGGATTAAAAAAAAGAAATGAAGGGGGAAAATGATGAAAATAGATCTTTTGCAAATGGGAAGGGGACCAAGAGTTGGAAGGAGCAGGGACAGAGGGAAGGGGTAGGTGATGGAAAAATAAGAATTAAGATGTGTTATGTATATGTACAACTCCCCACAATAAATGCAATCATCAAGTACTTCAAATATGTACTATTAAAAATATCATTCTTCATGAAGATCAAATTGGAAAAAAATTTGTCAACTATTCATATTCCTTTGCTTTCTGTTTACATTTTAAAATTAGCTTATCTTTATTTATGATAACTTCTGCTAGGATTTTGAGGGGGATTATATTAAATTGTAGATCAATTTGAAGAGGAACAATAGTTTTATCTTGTTGAATCTTTCAATCCTGCTATTGAGCCATCCAGTAAGTTTTAAAATTTATGTAATTGTGTTTTTCAGTTATAAAATCTGTATCTTCTTGTATTTTTTAATATTCTATTTCTTGGCTGAGGCTTTCTTTTTTTAAAAGTAGATCCTAACTTATAAAGTATTTTTGTAATAGCCATTCTAAAGTCTTTGAGATTCCCAATACCAGTGACATCTCAACATTGGTATCTGCTGATTATCTTTTTCCATGTGATTTGAGATTTTCATTTTTTCTTATGCTGAGTAATTTTGGATTATATCCTGAACATTTTATGTATTATATTAGGAGACTTTGGGACTTATCAAAATGGAGAATAAGTAAATATGAAGAATAAGTGGATATGGAGAATGTTGATATTTTTGTTGTAGGAGGCAATTGAAATAGATGGGTTTAGGCTGAAAGTTCTTACCAGCCTTCTACGGGTTGTAGTTTCAGTGCATTTCTTTTGATGTATTGACTGTTTTCTGCCATGTATTGTAATTGGCCATCTGTGATTTGACACTCATTATAGGTCCAGAGACAATGAGGGGATAGATGAAGATCATATGGCGACTTTGTCCAATGCAGATATCTTAGGCAAGAATCTTCATATAAGGTGTTCACACAAGTTAGAACTCACCTCATGACACATGGAGGGAGGAAGCTCAGTGGATTTTAGGGCATAATGATACTCAGGGTCACTCAGATCTTCCAAGATATGCCTATTCCTACTCTTTAGGTCTTAATTTATCCTAACAACTATGCTTTCAAGAGATACATTATGACTTTGAGTCCAAAATTCAATGCAATTCAGCAAATCATTGCACCAGGCCCTGACTCTGATTTTAGTTACATCAGCCCTGCTAGAGATAAGTGATTCATTCTTTCTGAGTAGTCATAGAAACTCAGTTCTCTACTTTAAGATGAAAACTTAAAACCCAGACTTCCTTTTTATCTTCTAAACTTACCACTGAAGTTCTAAATCACTGATCTCTGTCTCAGTCCTTGTACTTCTCCAGCCTCTGATGCTGTTCTATCAGAGTAGCCACTTGGGCCACCAAACTCATTCTCTGCTCTTCACTTCAAGTAGACTCAGGTGATATTTAAGGAACAGTATTGTCATTGGGTGTTCTAGACCAACAGTTTCCCAATCTTTATTGGTGACTGAATCTTCACCCCTGTCAATCCTCTGTTTACCTTTCTTCCAAGCTATGCTTACATTGTTTGCTGTTTGGCTAAAGATTTAGATGCAGATAATAGAATCCACTTTGCCAAGTTTAAGCAAGAAAGAAATTAAAGTAGTATACATGGTAGACAAACTTCTAAGAGGTCCCTAAAGTTCTCTTTTCCTGATATACATAACTTGTGTATTCACTCCCTTTGAGTGTGGGCAGAAACTGAATATGACAAGGTGTTGTGTAATTATGTTATATCATATGGCAAACAGAATTTCACTGCTGTAATTAAGACTCCTGATAAGTTGACTTTGTGAGATTATTCCAGGTGGGTGTGACCTAATCAGGCTATCCCTTAAAAAATACAAAAAATAATAGCAGGTGCCCTTCTGCTGCCCTTAGAGGAACAACTTGCCTTATTGTGGAGAGAGTCATGTGGCACAGACCCAAAGGCAGTCTCTAGGAGCTTGTAGTAATCCCTGGTTGATAGTTAAGGTACATAGATTTTAGTCCTCTAGCCAAAAGGAAGCTAATTCTGCCAACAACCTGGAGAGGTTTGGAAGTGGATCTTTCCCTACTCAAGCCTCCTGATGAGACTACAGCTGGATGACACCTATAGCTCAGTGAGACAATGAGCAGTGACTTAGTAAAATGGGCCGGACTCTTGATCCATTCATAGAAACCTTCAGATAATAAATGTATATTATTTTATTTTATTATTTTATTTTTTCAGGAGGCAACAGTGGTACATACATTACACATTGTCATCCTCAAATCATTCACCCAGAGCACAAGACATCTGCATTCAATTGTCTGAACAATACAAGCACAAATCTTTCTCTTCAGCTAACTCATAGAAATCAGTAGTGTAACTATCTTAACTATTTTTTATATACATATACATACACATATACATATGTTTTTTCTTTAAGCTTGTCACACTATACATTATTTTAAACTACTAAGTTTGTGGGAATACACAGAAATAGAAAATGAATAGTGTACACTAATAAACTTACAGAATTTCTAGAAGGATCAAGCTTGAAAGCCATAGTATCAGAATAAAGGCAGCCAGGAGACTATCCAGCCATACAGTGAAATGATTGTATGGAAGATACTGAGGCTGCTTCCACCTGGTACACCAGTGTTCCTGAGGCCAAGGATCCAATACTATGACTAAAGGCTGCTACAGTGGAGCTCAGATACATAATGTTTCAGTGTTATTTTCTTACTCATGATTTAGGAGAACATGTGTATTTGCTCTAGTCAGTAGTTAAAAGGATTGCAAGAATGTAAGTTTGTAAAGTATTTTAAAATAAGTAATGCAGCCAGGTGTAGTGGCACACACCTGTAATCCCAGCACTCAGGAGGCTGAGGCAGGAGGATTGTTGCAAATTTTAGACGAGTTTGGGCTACAAAGTCAGCTAAAGGCCAGCATAGCAATACCCTGTCTCAAAACAAAACAAAACACAAAAAACAAACAAAAAAACCAAAAGGTAAGTAATGCACAGCTTTCTTGTTGCATACATATTATCCATTATTATTGATTATTGACTACTGATTTGCTCAGTGCCATGAAACTATTAAATAGCTCAGTGGAGACTAGATGTGGGTGTGTCTACCCCCAAAATCTATTCACTTTACTTTTATTCCTTCTTGATTTTATCAGGAAGAGTAATCCAGGGGCCATGTTTAATTTTTTTTTTTTTTTGCAGCACCAGGAATTGAACTCACCACCTTGCACTTGCCAAGCAGGCGCTTAGACCACTGAGCTAGATCCCTGGTCCTGGGGCCATGTTTTTTAATTTTTTTGTTTCAGTATTGGGATCCTCTGCGTCAGCCACCAACAGTGCTAGGATTACAGACATGCACCAGTGCCTAGTCAGGAACCCAGTTTCAAAGGAACTTTGCCCATTCACATTCTTAACCTCTCCCAGGAGAAATTCATTTTTGAAAGGATGGAAGAACTTTTGTACAATAAAGCATAAAATGCTTATGAATCTGGTCTTCACAGTGTAAAATAAAGGGTTATTAACATATTCATTAATAAGAGGGACACTGAAATTCTAAACAGTTGTGCAATGCACAATCACACAAGCTCATGAAGACTTGTTGAAACTTCCCAAATCAACTTCCCTGCTTTTTCAATATTCTCTTTTGACTTATGCCTCTGGTGTCTTATACCCCATTTAAAATATACATCTATTTTTCTCCTTTACTTATTGTCTCAGAGTCTTCTCTGCCTGCCACTGGGAGGAAAGGGTGTGAAAGTTTGGAATTTTTGCCTTTACTGGCTATGGAAGGCGTGTGTCTGTGTGTGGGCATGTGCCTGTGCCTGGTGTGTATGGGGGTGGAAAGCAAGGCAGATGGCTTGTGATGATGTTCTGGGCCTTCACCACTGATGCAAGGGAGAGGGATTCTGACCAATAAGGTTGCAGAGTGAAGGTGCTAGTGAAGCAGTATCCAAATCAGTGGGCAAATGCCTTAATAGAAACAAGAAGGAATATACTTAATCAAGCTCAGAAAATGATCGTTATAAAACTAAAATATTTTAAGCTAAGATGTTAATTAAAAATTGAAAAAAAGTACAGGTTTGGTATAACTAAGGCTGACATTTCCTTGAGAGCTTGGGTGACCAATTGCTGTAGGGAAGTCTTTGAAGCTACTCATGTAGTCAGGATTTAAACAACATATAGAGATAAACATCACCTTGGTTATTAGTCATAGCTCTTGAGTATAAACAGAAGAACTTGATCTGGCTAAGGTAAACCAAAGTGTATTTACCTGGAAGGATATTGGGATTTTCATCAATAAGTGACAGAAATCTAGACAGTTGGGTTTCAAGTGATGAGATATATGGACAACTGATGAGGATTGGCTCATTTTGTATAATAAAAATATTCCAAGAAATTTATGGCTTCAGGTTATAGTAGAGGACTTTATATCAGAGTAATTCTCCCACTGACAACACTTAGAATTCTTGGGAAAGTGCTAAAAATAATTGAAGGCATAATAGAATGATCAAAATGAGACAAAAACTGGAGAGGTTACAAACCATGAAACAATGGAAACACTGTAAGCAAGATTCATGTTTATTTGTTTTTTTCCCTGAAGGCACTATCAGTCTGACCAATGTATGGGAATAGAGTTCAGTCAGAATGAAGAATTTCCTATAGACTCAGGAGTTAGAGGTCAGAGTTCTGCCAGAATGGCTGAAATTGAAGAGGACAGATGTCCAAGAAAAGAGCCCCCATTTCTGCATACAATCTCTCCTCAAATCATTATCCGCCTCCTGAACTGAGAAAACACAGGACAAGACTCCAAGAAACTCCAGAAGAAAAAGTTCTAAGGATCTTATTAAGCAAATGTTACTGAACTCTTCATTATTCCCAAATTTAGAATTCAAGTTCTGGCAAGATGAAGAGGCTTGACAAAGCTTTTTGTTAAAATTCCAGAAAAGCCAAACACTAGGAGTAAGGACCATGTGCAGGGACTGAGCACTACTTTTTAGGAAAAGAGCAAAGCAGCAAAAACCTACCTTGACAAAGCTTAAAATAAAGACTCCACATAGTAACGAAGATTACTGTCCAGTAATTTAACTGCTTCCTAGAACAAAAATCAATATTCTTCTAAGGAAGATACCAACAATATTCAGGATAAAATAAAAACTTATTAGACATGAGAAGAAATAAGAAAATGAGGCCTATAGAATAAAAAGATCTACCCAATGGAAACAAACCCACAGTTGGTCCTGATAGCGGTTTTAGCAGACAAGGATCTTAAAATAATTGTGAGAATATATTAAAGAGTCTACAGAAAAATATGGATATAGTGAAGGAGGAGGAGAATTTTGGAAGAGATGTGAAAACTATATAACAGAACCAAATGGAAGTCTTTAATGGCAAAAGATACACTACTGTAGCTAAAATAAAAATTTTATTGGGTAAACAACAGATTAGACAGAATAGAATAGAAAAGAGGATGAATGAATTTGAAGTCAAAAAGAGGGGGGAAAAGAGAATAATAGTAAGAGTCTAAACAATCATTGAAAGGAATATTAAGGAGTTTAGTATATCTATCTATATCTATATCTATATCTGTATCTGTATCTGTATCTGTATCTGTATCTATATCTATATCTATATCTATATCTATATCTATATCTATATTGATCTGGAGACCCAGGAAATAAAAAAACAAGAACCTGGTGCAGGGAAAAATATTTGAACAAATATTGGCCAAAACTTCTCAAATTTTGTCAAAAACAGCAACTTGTAGATCTAAAAAGTAGAACAAACCCCAAGGAAGATAAGCATAAAGAAAATGACACATGTCCAATGAATAGAAGCAATAGATAAAAAGAAAAGTATTCATGGTATCTAGATTAGGAAGTCTAAAAAGGAAGCATATAGGGGAATGATGGTAAGGGTAACAGTTGACATCTCTTTAAAAAATTCCAGAAGAGAGTGGGTTGACATTTAAGGTAGGAAAGGAAAAAAATCTATTAATTTAAAATTTCATATTCAATGGAAATTTTTTTCAAAAATGAAAGGGAAATTAATGAAAAAAATGGAGGAGAAATAAAAATATCAAATAGATGAAGTCTAAGAGACCTACAGTGTATGAATTGCAAAAGGAAATTCTTGAGGTTAAAGAGAAATGATGCCAGATGGAAATTTGAACCTGTAGGGGACAATGAAGAGTATTAAAGATGGTCAAAATTTGGGAAAATACAAAATTATTTTCTTAAATTATGTGGAAGACAATCCTAAAACCACTAAAATTATGCAAAGAGGTATGCTTAAATGCTAATGGGACAGGTTAAATGGAATATTAATTTTTTTTATCAATTCAAAACTCAATGGGAAAAGGAAGAACATAGAAGCAAAAAACAAAGTGGACAGGGACAGAGGTGTAGCAGAAGAGTGCTTGCCTGGCATAAGTCTTTGGGTGCCATCACCAGCATTGCAAACCACCACCACCACCATCCCAGCAAGGACAAATAACAAAAAATAGAAAGATGATAAAATTAAATCCACCATATCAATGAATTTCTTAAATGTAATGGACTAATACTAAGTACTCAAATGAAACAATGAAAAGATAGAAATCTCCAGAGGAATGAAATAATAACATCCAACTGTATGCCACCTGAAAGAAACCCATTTTAAATCTGAAGACATAGACAGTTTGAAGGCAAAATGATGGAAGAACATGTATGTTGTGAGCACTTTGGATCAGAAGACTGATATGGATAAATTTGCATCAAACAAGTTGAAGAATATCACAGAGATAAAATGAATCAGTCCATAGTAATAAAAGGATCTATTCATCAAAAAAGATATAACAGTCTTAAATGTTCATGAAACAAAATTGATGGAAATAAATGGGGAAAAAGAAGAAGCTACTATTGTAATTGAAGATTTTAATGTCATCTCACAGCAATTTATAGAACCAGTAAATAAAATATCAGTTAGTATGCGGAAAATCTGAAACATTATGAACCAATAATTGTAGAGCAGTACATCCAATATCTGTAGAATATATATTTACATTATTTTCCAATGCATATGAATGTTCACTGTGCTAGAAAATGTATAGGACCATAAAACTAATCTTGATGAATTTAAAAGGACTGAAATAATACAGAATATGTTCTCTGAGCACAATGAAATTACATTACAAATCAATAGTAGTTAGATGTTTGGAAAATCTCCAAATACTTGGACGTTAAACAGCATACTTCTAAGTAACCCATAGGTTACAGAAGATGTCATAAAGGTAATAAGAAAGTGACTTGAACTAAATGACAGTGAAAACATAGCCTGTAAAAATTTGTGGTATTAAGGTATTTTTTTGTTTTTTTTTTATACTTTTGAGACAAGGTCTCACTATATAGTACAGGCTGGCCTTGAACTTGCTTATGTAGCCCGAGCTGGGCTTGAATTCACAGCAGTCTTTCTGCTTTAGCTTCCCAAGTGCTTGGATTGCAGGTGTGCACCACCATGCCCAGCAAGGTAATGAATATAAGCCTGAAAATGCTCATATTCAAAAATATTTTAAAAAATATTTTTATCAGTGCCTATTCATTTTATGAAATATTGAATTTCAACATATTACATATGCCCATCTAACATATTTTTGAGCATATTTATTTGCCCTTTACCTTCCCTAGTACCTTCATTTCCCCTACCTTACTCCTTTTCTCTTGTCTAACTATAGTCTTCCTTCTACTTTCATGCCATTTTTTTTTTTAGAATTCATACAATAGGAAAAAAATGCAGTACTTGGATACTTGTCCTTTATGAGTCTGGCTGATTTTACTCAACACAGAGATCTCCAGTTCTACTCATTTTCCTGCATGTGATATAATTTTGTTTTTGACAGTGGGATAATACTCCATTGTGAATATATAATACATTAGAAAAAAATATTTAAAATCAGTGATTTGGCTTACATCTTGAGAATCAGGAAAAAGGATAAACAAAGCTAAATGTAGTGGGAGAAAAGGAAATAATAACGATAAGTGTAGAAATCTATGCAATAGAAAATAGTCTTCAAAAATGGATATGACAGAGAAAGTGTCAATGAATTTGAAGAAGGCAATTGAATAGAACTTGCATAGTCTGAAGAAGGGAGAAAAATAATTGAATAAAAAAGATAATGTAGCTTCAGTGATCTTTAGGGTAACATTTGTGGAATTTCAGTCCCAAAAGGAGAGAAGGGAGGGCAGAAAAAATAATGCTTGAAATTATAATGGCTGAAAATTCCTATTTTGTGAAGTCATAAGTGTGCAAATTCAAGATGATTGGTGAAGCCCAAGAATAAATACTAAAAAATCATATCAAGGCAAGTCATAGTTAAACATTTCAGAGTCAAAAGAGAATATCTTAATAGTAGCCAAAGAGAACAGTTACATTATATGCATGCTGACTGTGATTCAAGTTCTTCTCATCAGTAACCACAGAGGCCAGAGGATAGTGGGAAACATTTGTGATGTGCTGACTGAGAAAAAAGGTTCATCCGGAATTCTATCTCAAGAGAACATATTCTTCAAGAATGAAGGTGAAATGGCATGTTCTGATAAAAGAAAACTCAGAGGATTCATTACCAGCAAACTTGCACTGCAGGGGACGCTCAGGGCACTTCTTTAGGCTGAAGGGAATTGACATTAGATGGAAATCTGAATCTTTAGGAAGCACCAGAATGGCAAATATCTGCAAATATAAAAACTTTCCCGCAAAGCAAATCCCATGCCAGATGGCTTCACTGTTGAACTGTAACAAGTAATTCAGGAATAAATATGACAATTAAAAAAATTTAGACAATAGAAAAGGAAGGAGCTTTTCCCAATTTGTTCGTACCCACAAGGATATAAAAAGAAATTACCAATGGGTCTAAAAAATATAGAGCAAAATAGCAAAATATCAAACTGAGCAAAATGCAAAAACCATTGTTCAAAAATTTAATTTGTTTTATGATTTTGGGAAAGATGACTGTATTTGTATTTGTGTGGGGAAGATGACTATATTTGTGTTTGTCATCTAATGTGCAGTTTGTGAACAGAAGCAGAATTTTGTTGAATGCTTTTCTTTGAGAACTGTATTGTTTGAGGACAGAGTGTTTGTGAACTGAGGCATTACTGTACTAGCACATCAAGTGTAGCCAGCACTATACACTAAGAATAACATATCATGGCCACAAAAAGACTTATTTCAAGAATTCAAGATTGTTTTGAAAATCTATCAATTAAATTCACCACCTCAACAAAAAAAGGTGAAAAAAACATATAAACAACATAGTAGATGTGGATAAAAACCAGAGTGCCAACTTGGGTAGTTGATATCACCTGGAAGACTGGAAAAACATGGTCCCTCACCTCCTTTCCAGATTTCCGTCAGTTCATAGTTGCAGAGCTCTTTGTTTGAAGGGAACAAAATACATTTCCCACTTAACTGGAAATTACAGCTGTCATTTGGTAATTTTGTAGTCCTTATGCCAGTGCAACTAGCAAGAAAAGTGAGGAATTATTGGGTGATCCTGATTGCCATTAGGAACTACATTATCTGCTACATAATGGGGACAATGAATATTAGGAACCAAAAAGATCCTTTTCCTGGAAGCATATTTTGGTGCTAATGTACCAGGTGACAACTCTAACAACAATGACTCAACAGGGTTGAGCAAACTAGGGATTCAGACCCTTAAGATGAAGGTACACTGATTTCCTGATTTACAAATGAGTTCTGTTCCTGGAGCACATTCCTAAGTCAGATTCATTAGTACCTGACAAAATGAGTCTTAATACAGTATCCCTGGGAAAGTTTGTAACTCAACTGTTGGTAAGTCAGGGCTTACTGTATAGGGTAGGTCATACTACAAGAGAAAAACCCCAGACCAGTGAAAGTGGATACTGGGTGAAGGTGAAGATAAATATCAGTTAAAACAACCCCAGGACCAGTTGCAATAGTACAGATGTAGCAAGTTTGGCTTCCTAATCCTCTTTAAGTCTTTGCAGGAGAATGCAACTTGCTGTTGCCTTGAGTAATTGGATTTGCATTTCTTTCCTTGGGGAGAGATTGCAGGGGTCTTGTTCTGATATGAGGTCTGTCTTGTTTTGATATGAGATATGTTCTAATATGAGTGTGTATGGATGTGAAAGGCACAGGGTAGCCCTGACTGGACTCTTGTGTGCCACTCCAGTCCATGTGGCCACACTTTCCTCTTCCTGGATCTTGGCCACTTGCCTAGCTTTCAGTTGAACAGCCTTAGCAAAAACTTACACTGTTGTTCCACAGCAGTAATACCAGATTGCTGTCACTGTTGTTGGCAGCGCTGCAGATGGGTGATCCTAGCAGGTAGTAGTACTGTACCACCTGGGGAGACTGGCTATTATGCCAGCCAGGGCCCTGGACCCTCAGAAGCTCTGATTTCTTGGAGAGGCCAGGTTATACATTTCAGAAGAGTCAAGGAGTAGATATTATAAAGAGTCGGCTTTGACTAGTGGGAGATGGGGGCCAGGAAAGTCAGCAAGTAAGTCCTTTTCCATTTCTTACCACAAATGAATTATTAAGAGACATATCAGATGAGCTATTAAGATCTGAAAGGCAGAGCACTCAGCTGCATTTTTTAGGAAACATCCCCTTTTGGTTAAACATTCCTTTCTATTTTCTTTCCTTTTTTCCTTGCCTTAGTCTCCTTTCCCTTGATATTGCATAAAATGTTAGCGAGTGAGCTTCTGTTCCAGGTGGGCTTTCTTGGCCAGGGAACCTGGGTAAAGGCAGCTGGTAATAGGATGCCATGTTGTGGAGGAGGATGTGGCTGTGGCTGTGGCTGTGATGGAGAATGATGGTGTAGTGGGTGATGTGGTATGTTGGTAATGCTGTAAATTAAGGACATACAGTCGTGTGCTACATAAAGACACTTTGGCCTATGACACTTTGGTCTATGGCATATATGACTATGATCCCATAATATTAGTATCAGGGAGCAAAAATTTTTATTGCCCAGTGACATTGTAGCCATCTGAATGTTATAGTACAACATATTACTCACAAGCTCCTGGGGATGCTAGTGTAAACAAATCCAGTGTGCTGCCAGTCGGGTGAAAGTATAGCACAGACAATTATGCACAGCTTGTAGTGCTTGATAGTAAATGACAATGTGACTGGCTTAGGATTTACTATACCATATTATCATTCTTTTACATTATACTTATTAAAGAAAGTATAGTGTAAAACAGTGTGCTGTGTTATGCCAGGAGCAGCCTCTGACAGCTCGTATTTTCTGTATCTCCTAATTGCATCAAGGGCTACACTGAGTGACTGACCTGTACAATCCAGGTTTATCTAAGTGCACACTGTTGAAATCACCTAAATACACATTTCTCAGAACCATGATACTTGGCTGGATTCTAAGGATGGAGAAGCTTGGGAGATCCAGGGTTATTGTAGATTGTGTTCACTAACATTGATGTCCTTGTCTTGGGTTCTCTTCCAAGGGGGAGAATTATACATCGCCATCCTTTTGTTCCTCAGTGTGGGCATGTGACTTGCTTTAGCCAATAAAGAAGATGTACAAGACAGCGTGTGCTTTGGCCCTGTTTACTGTCCTTCTGTGGGTCCACTGGCATCTCTAGTGGAGCAGCCCGGTTCCTGGAGCAGAGAGCATTACCCACCACTGACAGACATGCAACATCCTGAAAAGTGATCCTGTCACTGAAAGTCAGTGAGATTTTAGGGTATGTGTTGCCACAGCACAACCCAGTATATCCTGACAATCCAGGAATCCTGCCTGGGAAATGTACCTTTGACATACTAGCAACAAACAGGAGGAATTACTGCCTTAAAAATCATATCCTCCCATGAAAGGAACTTTTGGAAGGAAGTTTGGGGAGAATCATAGCCCATTTTAATCTAGCCAGAAGAGAAATGAAAAAATGGTGTCTTCACGGGCTGTGTCAGCCTCGAGGTGACCTCACACTTGCACATCTCGGTTGGTGGATACTTCAGTAGCTTAGGGGGCTTGGCAGGGTTCTTGAATTGAGTTTATGGGCTCAGAGTTGCCATGGGGGTAGGAAAAAGGGAGATGGGATTGTCAGGCTGCCAAGTGTAGCAGGGAGGCTTCCAATGCCCTTGAATCCTGCTTGTCTAATGCTACCAGTTAGGAGAGGCGAACCTTTTATCCCCTACTTCTCTCACTAACCTATGGGGGTTCCTGCTAATGTTTAACTTGGGTTGATTCTTACTAATACTCTTTCTCTAACAAGCAGAGGAATCAATTATGGAAGGCCTGTTTTCTCTTCTTCAAACAGTCTAGTGCTTCATTTTCTGCCTGTTGGTGTTCTGGGCAGAGAGTGCCCAACACTGTCTTCATGGTGTAGAACCTGGAAGAAGAGAATGAAGAGGGTGTGTATATTGGCCGGGGCATAGGCAAGAAGTTGGCCTCATTAGGGGCAATCAAGGGGTAGAGACTTGGAGAATGATCTAATTGGGTTTGCACCCCCCCCTTCTTGTCCCTGTCTATTCAGAATATGTAAATTATGATTAAAAAACCAGGTGCTGGAAGAGACTTCATTCTCTCCTCTGATGAGGGCTGCTGCAGTCCCTTGCTAGCAAGAACAAGCATAACTCAGGCTGCTTTCAGAATGTGGGGCTCCCTCAAGTATGTACTCATGCTCCTTGACCTACATACGTGCGTCTGTATGAGCTTAGGGACTTCTGCGTGTTCTCAGGAAGTGTGTTCATGGGCTCAGGGATGCTCTCAGGGCAGTGAGAGCACAAACGAAAAGCTCCAAGTGTATGTATACCCTTGCCATCAGTACACTGTCTCTGTGCAGAGCACCTACAATGTTCTACTATACTAGGAAATGGGAACACATGGGAAAAGGCAATCATGACACTATTCCATCGTGGTGTGGCAAGCGGCACCGAGTTTGAACAATTAAGGACCCAATGGTGCAGCAAAGTAAGAGAGCTCAACTGGGAACCTAATCTTAACTGACTGGTAAAGGAAGAAATGATGTTTAAGATGAGACCTGAGCATAAGCAGCAAATAGTAGCAGTGAGTGCATTTATTTGTTTCTTTGTTTATTGTTTGCTTAATGTAAACCCAGGGCCTCAAACATGCTAAGCACTCACTGTATTACTGAGCTGCATCCCCATCTTAGTAAATGCACGTATACAAAATATGTACTTGTGTTTATGTTCTGGTTCACCCATATACACAGGTGCACATGTAGAATAAAATCCTAGGTAGCAATTGAATGAGTTCACAGAGAAAACTTTTCCATATTGCTAATTTCATCACCCATTAAGTACCCAGATAACTTTTATGGTCAACAAATTAGATGTCAATTTTTAGGAAAGTAATTTTATGTTCATCTTCCCTCCTAAACAGTGTAAGTATTGCTTTGTTCTCATTCCAGGATCTTCTGTGTGAATGTCATGACTGTCTGAGGCTTGGAGAGAGTTCTTTCTCAGGATTTATTTGCGGGTATATAACTTTACTCCACAGAGATGGCTTCAGCCTGCTTTGCTTTTTGAGTTCTTATGTCTGCTTTTTATAGTTTGCTGTCTCTTTCTGTGCTCTCAGGCTGTCAACTGTCACTTCCTACAGCTGTCAGCCTGGCTCTCACAAGGCTCACCACACTCAGCATCTGCCCCACCCGCAGCAAACACAGCCCCACACTTGTTCACACGCACACTCAGTGATTCCATTCTAATCAGGTGTTGCATGGGGTCAGTTGACTTGGCTTATCCAAGCTGTGAA
>RJWT010014709.1:0-14872 GCA_004365215.1 Cuniculus paca | reverse complement strand
GATTAGAGGACAATGTACAGCTCTGCCCCTTTCCAAAAATATCAAATAGGTAACTCTAGTTGTCTGAACTGTCTTTACTGTTCAACAATACAAACCTCAGTGTACAGTTTCTCAAGTCACTGTTGACAGAAAAAAGAGTTTAATATATATTGGCCATCTGTAGTAAAACTAGACAGAAGAGAAGCTTATGTTCCCGTCTCAGCTGCCAACCAATTAGCTCTAAGACCTTAAGCAGCCTGCTTATTTTCTCTAAACCATAGCTTTCTCACCTGTGAAATGGGCAAGGTTATGTCTCTAAAGATGTGTTGCGAGTGCCTGGCCCCCATATGTAGTAGTGTTCTTTCAGTTAGGATGTCACTGGTGCTATAGGTGGTGTTTTGCTGTTGTTATTGTATTGCTATTGCTTAGTACCCACAAAAGGAACAGGGATATTTTCTTTTTGTTTGTTTTTGCATTGCTGGAGATCAAACCCAGGGCCTCGCACAAGCTAAGCAAGTGCTCTACCACAGAGCGACAAAATATGAAGAACACAGTGAATGTTTAAATTTTTTAAAAAATTTTTACAGCACAAGACATTGCCATTAATAATCCTCGAAATACTCTCCCTCACTTCAAACACATCCCATTGTTCTTGTCATTTTCTGAAGCAAGTTGTGGAAGCCCACTTTTGTGAGTGTGTTTAGTTGTCCTGTCGTAGCTGCCTTCATATCCTGAGTCAACTCAAAATGCTGACCTTTCCTTGTCATTTTTCCTTTAGGGAAGAGCTAGAAACCACAGGTCCAGTGAATAAAGTGAGCCTGCCTTTCTGGTGGCTAGCACTTGGCCACAGCATTTACCATATTTCTGGTCATACCTTGTAAAGACACTCACAAAAGAGGACTTCCAGAAAGAGGCAAGAATGATGGGTAAGTGTGTTTAAAGTGAGGGGAAGTAGTCTGAGGGGGATTAATGTAATGTGTTTCTTACTGTAATTTTAAAAAATTTTAAAACACTATTTTTTAATCAACCCCTGACCCAGATGATCATATTCTTAAGGGCTATAAGTCATCATTATAGCTTGACCCGAAAAAAATGGCTTTGGCAAAAATTTCCTATGAACACAGCATCTTGAGAGAAGAAATAATTTTAATTAAGACTCAAGACAGATCCAAGGATGAATGAAAAAAGCCTACGTAGGGCTGTTACGGTTTGTATATAGATGGCCCCCCCCAAGCCTCATGTAGTCACGGAAGTGGCTGAATCTAACATTTATGGTTGACTCGTTGTCTAGCTCTGGGATTGATGATGTGAGTTCTGCACCCACCCAGGGGTGGAGCTGACATACAATGTAAGATCAGAATGGGGGCGTGTTTTTCTCTTTGGTGCAGTTTGCTCTTGCCGCTTGAACGGCTGCCCCCTTTTGCTCTGGCTGCTGCCTTGAAGTGTTGCTCCAGTGCCATGCCACCTGCCTTGGAGTCAGCTGATTATGGACTGAAATCCACAGAAACTGTAAGCTAAATAAACCTCTCCTTCATTCACTTTGGGCATCAGGTGTTTGTCTCAGCAACGAGAAAAAAGTAACTAAGACAGAATTTGGTACCAGTGGAGTGGGGTCGTTGCTGTGACTGTACCTGACCATGTGGTTCAAGAGCCTTTGGAAATGGTTTGTGGGAAGAGTTTGGAAAGGTTCAGAGCTGTCGCCTGAAAGAGAAGCCCTGGAACAGCTTAGGCTGTTCTGTAGGGGAGATTCTGGTCAGAGCTCAGGAGACCAGGAGGCTGATAGAGAGCCTGCCAGTAAAGACCAGGCTCAAGAGGTTTCTGCAGGGAAGAAGGACTGCATTGGGTGTTGGACTCCAGGTGATGTATGTTATGGCTTGGCAGAAAGTTTGTCTGCATTCTGCTCATGTCCAGAGACTTTGCCTGAGACTAAGCTTAAAGATGGTTGCCTGATTAATCTGGCAGAAGAAATATCAAGGCAGTCGAATGTTGAGGCCGTGGCATGGCTATTGTTGGGGGCTTTTAGCCAGATTTATATCGCAAATCAAGAGCACAGAGCCCACGTGATCTGAATCGTGAGTTTGGCCAGAAAGGATGCTCCAATAAAGCTATGGACTGTAAAGATAAAGTTGAGAGCTCGATTGCTGAGAAACAGAGAAATAGAAAAGATGGCCTGAAGGCAGTGCAAAAAGCAGTAAGTCTTGAACCTTTCCAAACTGCAAAGGTGAAAGACTTTGCTTTGAGGAGAAACCTTCTGAGCACCATGTTCCTTTTAGGCCCGAAGAGGTTCCAGAATGGCAGCTGCCTAGAGAATCTGTTCCTCATAATCAGGTTCACAGTCCCCAGCGATCCAGGCACTCGACCCCTACAGCCAAGAGAGAGGAAAGTCTGGCTACTGCTCCAGCTGGCAGCAGACCTCGGCATCATCCATGTAGCGTGGGTTTTAGGTGCACACAGAATGCACAAGTTCTGAGGTTGAAAAGGCTTCCACCCCGATTTCAGAGGGCCTAGGAGGCCAGGCAGTGCGCCCCTGAGAGTGCAGTGTGTGAAACTGTGAGTGTGAAGCCAAAGTTGCACCAGAGACACCAGATGTTTGGAAAAGCCAGGAACATGGATCATGGAAGGAAACCTGCAATGGGGGAGCAGAGCCAGCACAAGAGAGATGCCATGGGATTGGTGACCACTAGAAGTGCCATAGGGGTGGAACCTCACAAGACCTTTGGAGCTCACAATTTGCCACAGATTGCTTCAGATGGTGGACGAGCAACTATAGGATTTAACATTTACCCTGCTGGATTTTGGACTTACTTCAGTTCCAATGCTTTGTATTCCCGTTTGTAACTTCTGAAATGGTAATGTCTGTTTTGTGCCATTGCAAGTTGGAAATGTTTAACTTTGTTTTCATTTGTACAGGGGCTTGTAGCTAAGAGTTTGCCTTAGATCTTGGAGGAAACTTGGGACTTGGACTTTTCAGCAATGCTGAAACTGTTAGGACTTTGGCAACTCTTGGAGATGGACTTAGTGTCTTTTGTATGAGGGATGTACACGAGTCTGGGGGGCCAGGGGTGGAATGTTACCGTTTGTATATAGATGGTCCCCCCCAAGCCTCATGTAGTCACGGAAGTAGCTGAATCTAACATTTATGGTTGACTCGTTGTCTAGCTCTGGGATTGATGATGTGAGTTCTGCACCCGCCCAGGGGTGGAGCTGACATACAATGTAAGATCAGAATGGGGGCGTGTTTTTCTCTTTGGCGCAGTTTGCTCTTGCCACTTGCAGCCACCATGAACGGCTGCCCCCTTTTGCTCTGGCTGCTGCCTTGAAGTGTTGCCCCAGTGCCATGCCACCTGCCTTGGAGTCAGCTGATTATGGACTGAAATCTCCAAAAACTGTAAGCTAAATAAACCTTTCCTTGCTTCACTTTGGGCATCAGGTGTTTCTCTTAGCAACCAGAAAAAAGTAACTAAGACAAGGGCCTAGAGCCAAAAGAAATACGGCAACCACTTTACAGTATCTCTGATTAAATCACAGTACCCTGGTAATTTCATGAGAGTTACTAGGTTGTGTTTCATAGCCTAGGTTTGATGGGAACTTTCATCTTTCCTAGCTGGGTGACCTTGGGAAAGATTCCAAGCAGTAGCTCTTGCGTTTACAATGTTATAATACATCCCCCTTCCACACTTTGTGAATCTGAAATATCTTCATTTGACCAAGATATTTCTTAGTAGAAGCTTTACTCAATGGAAGTCAGCACCCCTGCCCCAAATAGCAGGCATCTGCTTGGGCACAAAGATAAAGTGTAGTCTTTAGTTGTAGCAACAAAAATCAACCTTCACAACCACGCTGCACTTGAATGAAAGTCAAATTCTTTCATGAATTGCAGGAGTATGCTTCAGAAACTTAAGTCAAGCTTCATCTTGTGTTATTAGTGAGTTTCAACTTAAAAAAAAAAAAGCCTAATGGAAACAAATGTTACTTAAGAATACTCATTGCATACAAATCCTGAGCTGGTCAAGTTGCTGGAAAGCTAAATACCCACAATCATCACTTCAGTTACCCATACAAATACTGCCTCTGAGTGGCATTATATGCCTGATTTCTTAATTCATTTAGGTTAACAAATTCACCAGATCACATATATTTTCTGCAACTTTTCTAAAAACTCTTACATCACTCGCATATGTTCCATTTGATTATTTCTGCTGAAAAACTGATAATTTCTGCTGTGAGAGCAGCAAGTTAGTTTTCTTAAGGAATAAGTATTATTTAAAGTATTCAAAAAAAAAAAAAAGAATTCAACAAATGATAATAAAGGAACTCCATGCATTTTATTTTCAGTCTGGGCTGTGAAGTTTGAAGTTTTAAGTTCCATCTCAGTAATAATCCTTACTCTAGGATTGGTTGTTTTTTGTTTTGCTTTTTTACATTAATAAAAAAACAAAAACAAAACAAAAAAAACTGGGGGTCAGGGATATAGCTCAGTGGCACAGCACCTGCCTGGCAAGCTCAAGGTCCTGAGTTTAATTCCTGGTACCAAAACAAAACAAAACAAAACAAAACAAAACAAAATACCTAACATTTGCACTGCTCTTTATTCTGTGATTTTTGGAGTGGTTACTTGTATTCTGCTCAGAAAGATGGGGAAAGGCTATCTGAAAATAGAGCTCACAAGAAGAAAACCAAGATTTTAAAACATGAAATAAGAGAAAATTGGTAATATCTTTATGAGTCCCTGGATCAAGCTGTGCCTGAAGCATTACCTTGCTTTTTTCCATTTAAGCACATCAATAAATTTCCTTTTGGTTATACACATTTTGAATTAGACTTTCATTCACTTAGGAGCTCTGAGAAAAAAAGTTTTGAGATTATCTGACGAACAATGCCATTGTTGTAATTCATTTTTTTAAAAGTAAATCTTTATGAATGAAACCAAAAAAGTGAAACTACTGGACATCATTTCATGTCAAGTCCATAACAAAAAAAGTTAAAAACACATTTTTTCAAAGGAATTAGTATTAAAGAAAGAAAACTGAAAAACACAAGCCCATTAACTTCTATTCTTATTGACAGTTCTCTGTAAGAACAGAAAAGAAGAACTTAGTAAAGAATTTTTAGATGCAAAATGAGGAAAAGGAGAATATCATGTCTACAAGAAACTAATTTTTCCAAGAAATGCACACAATGTTCCACATGCAAACTTGGAACATACCTGCCAGATCAAATCAGGAGCAAATTTAAAACTTGGAGTTTCCTGCAAGAAGATAAATTACAAATAACTATATCCACTGTGCTTCCTTTCACTTTCTTTCAGACCATCTCAGACCCCTGTCTGTAACTGGCTGGCACATGTGATGACCACAAGAGCACTGTCCTCACTTTAAAGTGGCCTCTCCTGTGCTTACTCCACAATGACCACTATCACAACTCTCAAGGTTCAGAGAGGTACACAGAAATCTACTAGATCTACGAGGCTGTGGTTCCACATAGTGCTTGAAGTCAAGGAAGATTCTACAGATTTTACAATAAACACCTTTCTCCAGTTGATACAAAGTGTGTATAAAGTGTGATCCAAAAATATGATGAATGTTTAAATTGAAAAAATTATATTATGGTAAAAGACACATTGCCATTAATTAATCTCCCTCAACATACCCTCCCCTACTTCAAAGACACTTATCCAATCATTCTTGACACTTTCTGAAGCAGTTCTGGAAGTCATCTTATGTTAGTACTTTTAGTTGTGTTGTTATGGCTTCCTAGATGCTCCAAATTGATTCAAAACGTTTATCTTTCATGATCACTTTGACTTTGGGGAAGAGCCAGAAATTCCATGATGTCATGTCTGGTGAATAAGGTAAATGAGAATTGCATGATGTCATATCTGGTGAATAAGGTAAATGTCAGTGTTATAGACATGCCTTTCTGTTGGATGGCACATAGCAGAGACATTCACTGTATTTTTTTATCCTATCTCATAAAGGCACCCACAAAAGAGTACTTATTTGCTCCAGAAAGTGGCAAGAACATAGTTTCTCTTGCATGAGAAGCCCAAATTATAAATAAAAAGCAAAACAAAAGATAGATAATAAGAGGTAAGGAGATAGATCTTTCTCAAATGGGAAGGGGAGCTAGAGAGAGAGGGGAGGAAAGAGAGGGAAAAGAGATGAAAAAACAAATTAAGATATGTTATGTATGTATACCAACTTCACACAAGGAATGTAAATGGTATGTACTACAAACATGTACTAATAAAAACAAGAAAGTTGCGAGAACAGTAAGTATGTTGTAATAAAGGGAGAGTATTTTGAAGGGGATTAACGGCAAAGTGTCTTTTACTGTGATTTTTTTTTTTAATTTAAACATTCACCATATAATTTGACAAACTTTCCATGTAGGGATGTTTGGGGTTCAGAAGCTCACCTCCAATTTCTCTAAGAAGTAGGAGACAAGTAGTAACTTGTAAGCCCTAATTCTTGTCATCTGCCTGAAAATGTAAGGTTGGTTGACTTTGTGAAAGCTCTTTTAAAGACTTTGCCAGGGTACTAGGTGCCACTTTCCCAAAGCTAGGACACAGGATCCCAAGTCCCACCCTCTGGATTTAAAGATCACTTTTATTTGGTAGTCAACTCTAGTCTAGTGTAATGTGGATTTCCAACATTCCCTCCAATTTCCAATGCACAAAATTGGATGAGATCACAGCCTCTGTCATGAATTACACATATGACCAAGGCGATGACCCTCTACCAGCTGCCTCCATAACTCAATTTAGGTGTGTCCAGTATACATGTTAATGGAACACAGATTTCTTTACTGACAAAACATAAGGCAGTGCTTTTGTAAATTAACAGGTAACCAAAAAGAAAAACTCAGGCTGTTTCCTGACAAAATATATTGATTTTCTTTTTTTTTTTCAAAATATATTGATTTTCATATGTCCTAAAAATGTGTTCCTATGCCTGCATAGCAACATCATTAGTATCCATAATAGAACAATTCCAGGTTTAATTTAATGATAACATGCATATGTGAATTTGCCCTAATGATCATGTTTTTATGCCTCCCAGAAAGACAGCCTATGTGAGTTTTTATTTCCTAATAATTTTGTTTTATAATACAATATTAAACCTAGAAATGGTAAACTAGAATTTAAAATAATTCCTATTCTAAAAAGTCACCAAAACACAGCAATTGTTTTTGTACCAAGACATTTAGCAAGAAAACGCTACACTAGGACAGATGTTTAGGTTCTCCAAAGATTTCTAGAACTTATTTTTCCTTCATTTTAAAAAAACAACAATTTGGAAACATTGAATATGTCTCCTCTTCTCACTTACTACTTGTATTAGGGATTGGGGAGGTTGGTGGAAGGGGGACTGAACCACTACATGCAAAGTAAAAATCGAGTCTTTTATACTAGTATTATTTTTTTCTTTTTTAGCCTTAACCATGTTTCAGGTTTGGTAGCAATGAGAAGAACGAACTCTCAGTTATGAACCACTTCCCCCCCGCAACAACATGTTTTGTTTGGTTTTGTTTCAAAATAAGTTAAAGTTACATAAATTCAAAACAACTGATGAACCACGATTAACAGTTATTTTTACTCCTATTAGTATTTGGTCCTTTCAATTATATTTTCAAATCAATTTACTGCAAACACATCACGAAAGCCTATGACTTACATAACCCCACTTGGGGGAACATATGTTTTAAAGTCAATGTTCTACATTATCTGCACAAAAAAAATATTACTTGGATGAAGACATTGCCATTGATGAGAAAAAAAAATCCCACGTCAGAACTGTACATGCCAAGAATTCAATAGTTAATATTAGTTTCTTTTTCCCTAGGACTTAGGGATTTCTGGCAGACAACTCAAAATCATGCACTACAAGAAAGAAAGACAGAAAAATCATTATCCTATCATCAAGCTTGAGAATTCTCTTGTAAGCTGATGGTGTCCAGGAAACTCCCTGAGTGTTAAGCTCAAATATGGAATTTGCAGACTATGAACATCTTTATAAAACATTTTTCTTAACAGAACAGTTTAAATCAAGAATTATTTATTCTTAAAGTAAGTATTTTACTATTTGCTTCCTTCTAGCAAAAAGTGAAAGTAAAAAACTTGAAATTTCTAGATATTGGCAAAGCAATACTTTTCATTTAGATCTGCTTCTTAATTACAGATCATGGCACAGCCATCATCATTTACTTTATTATTCTTTACATGCTCTAAATCCACTCAGAATGATTTTTGTATTCCTTTCCATAGTTTAGATCTATACCTCCACAGTCAAATAAGATACTTTGTGGGTTTTTAATAAATGTTTACATCCAGACTTGTTTAGGAGAAAACATTAGAGTCATGAAAAAGTAAATTTTGCTGATGGTATCGTTTTAATTACTCAATACCTCTAATGCATGTAAAATAACTTCCCTATATAACCTGTTTCTCAGAAGCTCCTTTTCATTGTACTGTGAATGGAGAGGGTAGTTATTCTAGCCTTAGAAATTTACTTTTAAAGCACATACAAAGACTCACTTACGGTTAACAGCATTGGACATATTCTGGAAATGAACTCAGCTTCTTTCAGCAAGGGACATTTAAGCCCTTTATTCATCTGCCTAGAAAAGGCACCCTAATTAAAAAGCCAATAAATTAAATGTACCCAGGAAGGCAGAATGACCCAGAAGCTAGGCACCCACCAAGTGCCAAGAAAACATACAAGATTAATTTCACACATTTTTTAGGTACTATCAAGTTAGAACAAACTCTGAAGGCAGTGCTGTTTTTGACAAATGTGCTCAGCTCCTACCTTCATTTCAATGACAGTCTGGAGAGCCTTCGTTTTGGCTGGCTCCGGCTGAAGTTGGCTTCTTCGGTGCAATTCCTGGGGAGGAACACGATAGAAATAAGCCTGACGGTTCATCCTTCTGTTACACCATGACCTTTACACAGCTATCACACAGCCCACTGGCTCCAGGTTCCCCGTGCACAGACATAAACAAGCCACAGGTGCCTCTTCCCCCACACTCTTTAGCATCCCTCCTGCCTGCAGCCTGCGTTCCGGTGAAACGTTCCTGGCACATGCGCTATTTCTGAAACTTCCATCAATAATTAATGCCAACTGTGACAAAGCCAGCAAGTAATCGTAGTCCAAATACTGTTCAACACTGGGGCTGATGCCCAGCCATCAAATCATAATTTACTAAATTACATTACTCTGTACTCCCAACACAAACACAGCAAGGGAATGGAAGAAAGAAAATGACTAACGTGGTTGCAAATCTGCTGCACGCGTGGCATTTTGCTACTGAGGTAGGTTTAAAATGAGCAATTTAAAACCATTTCAGTGCATTTGTGACATTTTTTTTCACAGTGATTTGATGAAACCCTGTGAATCTCTTCCTTCCAAATCCAACTTTCCATCCTTGTTCAAAAATCACAACTGTGGGTGATATGTTTACATATCATGATGCCAAGAAATTAAAATGGCATTAATATCAACACTGTTACAAGAGACACAACAATGGTTAAAGCCAGATGTGAATACAGTAACTCATGAAATAAGGAACAATATTTCTTTAAAGAATGAACAACATAATTACAATTTAAGCTTGAAGGTTTATTTATTACATGTCTTTCCTCAAAAGAACAGTTTTGTTTAGAGTTTCAAAAGTTGTCTTGGCAGAAGATAAGATTTGTTCAGGTCATGCACTCATTTTCAACAGAGTTATCAGAGTGGGAAATAGCAGGAATAAACAATGGGTGGGTACAGATCGCTGCTACAGGTCACTTATGGAAAAATTTCATTAAGACTTATTTCTGCTTCCAGAAAACTCAGTTGAGTAGTCAATATTGCATAGCTCTAGATTAACCATTAACATCTAAATTTAAAAAAAAAAAACACCTTTGGCAGCAGGAAGAAGGATCAATACAATTTCTAACCTTTTCCAAGAAAGGGCATTTAAAATTAACTACCTTTACCACTATTACTTCCATTTCATAAAGAGAGGGTATATTAATGTAGATACTGTCAGAAGAACCAAATACCACAAAAATGATAGTCTATCCAGGATAAGATAGATAAGCAGATAATGTTTCTTTTTTCTTTCTTTTTCTTTTCTTCCCCCCTTTGTTAGTTCATGTTAGTACTACAGAATAGTAAGGTTTATTTTAGGAAATTGGTACATACATATATCTTGATCACTTCCAATCCCACTACCCTCCTCTTCTTTTCCTGCCCCTTCCCCTGATCCTCTTCCTCCATCTCCCATATCCAAAAGTCTACCTTCTACTTTCCTGTCACCTCTCCTTCCCTTCCTCCTTTCCCTCCCTTCCTTTCTATTTTTTCTTCCTTCCTTCCATTCCTCATATAAGAGTAAATATTTAACCTTCTGAATCCTATTTATTTACTTGGTTTCTCATATAAGAGAAAATATGCACATTTTAACTTACTCAGTGTGGTGTACTTTGCTTAGAGAAATTACATTCATGTTAATTTTATACCATAGGTAATCCCATTCTAGAATAAAAATTATGAGAGAATTTTGGTGAATAAAACAAATAAAAATAATCAAGAAATGACTAAACAAAAGAGTGAAAATAAAAACCATAGGGTAAAGATGTAGTAATTTCTGCCAAACACAAAAACAGTAAGGACAAATACAACTAAAAAAGAAAGCTAAACTATGGTAACTTGTACAAAAATGGGAACAGTTCTGGTTTCTATAATTAACCAAGTTCTATTATATTATAAACCATGCCAAACTCCAGGTTGGGCCCTTTCCCTCTGTATCTTTCTTTAAAAATAAGAATAAAATCTCCTATTAACAGAGAAGTGTAATATTTTATCTTAACTATATCATTTCTCAGTTCTGACTTCATAGTTTCTGAAGAGCACCCTAATTCTTAAGAGTCAGTACTCGACCTACATGCACACTAAGTGAACAGTCTGAAAGTCCCATCTCAGATGATTTATACATCTCTGACATTCTTATAATGTTCACTTCTGCCTCAGCAGAAAGGACTTGTTGCCCAATAAATATTTGTGCTCCTCTTTCACAGTGTAAGTTGTTGCTAAGAAGCCCTATGACCACCAACAACCCCGTCTCCAGATAGGACTTATTTCTGCCAGTAGAACATGGACAGAATAATGAAGAACTCACATCTGTAAAAACTTCCAAACTAGCTCTCAATTCTCCTTCTTTGGCTATCTACTGAATAGAAGTGAATGACTCTAAGACCCAAGAATACCTCCGAACCCAAGACAAAAAGACCCTGGGTCCCTGGAATACTATTTGAAAAGGCTGCTGAGCTCCTACACTAGGTAGAAGCATTAATGAAAAATAAGCCCCTATTAAGTCAAGCTTCTGAGCCTCCACACTTTATCTGCAGAAATCCAAGCTTTCTATTTTCTCTATGGCAATAGCTGCACAAAGAAAAAACATCTTAATAGTCCTGTATTGTTCGCTGCTTTTGAATCACAAAAGAGATTTTAGCATACAGTTATTTGCCCAGTTCTTCTAAACAGTCAGATGAGTTGCTTGAATGCACTAAATATCCCTCACCTCCTGGGAAATGCAGCCACTGGATACTAATCTTAAACTAATAAATTTTCCCAGAAGCATTTGCTATTTTCTCATATAGGTATGGGTGAGTACAAGATTTAACTTACTCTAATAGGTTTTAAATGACAATGTTAAATCATCAAGTGTAGTCATATCTAGGGCTTTTCTGGTCACAGATTTCTCAAATGGAAAGTGTAGATCCTCTCCAGAAATGGGCACATAAGCACACACACAAGCAAAATGATGTGAACCACTTCAACTGATTCACAGAGGTAGGCTCAGCACCCCAGAAGTTTACCTCTGAACCAGACTTTGGGGCTGAGAAATTTTTATTGAGAGGAAAGAGCGCCGTACTCATAGTCAGAAGTCAAGAGTCTCAAGTCTCTGCCTGAGAACTCAAGCACACACCCTCCCCTCTCTGATCTGTAGAGAAAAAAAAAAAAAAGAGCTTGATGAGAACATTTCTAATGCCCTTCCAGCATGAGAATATCTAGATTTTTAACAAAATAGTATCACATTGTGCCACCGATGGCCAGCTTATATATCTGCCTATAATTTCATTTCTAGGTTAGCCTTAGCTAGTCTAAAATTACCAGCTCCTTCAGGGGATCAACATGGAAATACACCAAGAAGCATAAGAATGATACTTCTCAGCACTTAATGATAGTCTAAAGTCTATTGAGCTAAAGTCTAAAGGACACCGGCTTCCAAGATGAGCCTGGCAAAATAAAGTTCACACATTCCATACTTTCTTCAGAAGGAAAAAAAACAAAAACAAAAACCAGCCTCTTTCCAAAGGTAATCACTAGTTTACATGGTATTTTCTGCTTATTTTTCTGGAAATGCACTGCTTTGTAACAAACCACCATGAACTCAGAAATATAACAATACTACCATTTTATTATACTTACACAAGCTAGGTAAGGAATATATAAGGGATCCATAGGGATGGCTCATCTGGAGCCTAGAACAAGGGGCTGACACTGCCTAGGTACATCTCCATTCATATATATAATGCTTTGACTGGAAAAACACTTAGCTGGAATTTCAACCTAAGCTCCAACATGTAACTCTCTGTGTGGCTTGGGCTTCCTCGCCACATGGCAGCTTCAGAGAATCATGAATTTTTATAGTTGGGTGTAAAAATTTCAAAAGCAAGTATTCCAGAAAATAAACATGAGACTGCATGGTCTTTTACTACCTAACCTTGTAATCCCTATATAGCATCACACCTGCCATGTTCTGTATGTTGAAGCAGTCACAAACATGCTTAGATTCCAGAGAGGAACGCAAAAGAACTTGAAGCCACGTTTTCAAACTGCCACTTTTGTAGCTGCAGTGTGGAACCCCTCATACTCTGCAAACATATTGGCTGTTAGCAGGTAACTAAATCTGACTTCTAATTTGTTTCTTGGTTTTTTTATAGAATCTCACTAGTTTTGAAAAACATGAGCAAGAAGAGAAGCAAGCATCCAAGCCTGGTGATGGAAGGCTACAGAAATTTTGGTGGAACAGCACTGATGACTGGCTAATCCTCAAACACCTTTGGACTCCTATTACACTCCTCTATTGAACTCTTCTATTTCTGTGCTAAAATACACCTCCTTGAGCCTTATATTCACTACCCTTGTTCTACTCATTTGGAGATATAAATAACATACTGGGCCTGTGCTCCAGTGATGATCATTTTTCAGCCCAAAGTTTTTCTACTAAGGAGTCATTATTCTATCTACTACAATGACAGTGTCCAATGCTCTCAACAGCACCCTGGGCATAAAATTGAGCCTAAATACCTGTTCTCATCTGATGTCACAAACTAAGCAAAACTGGGCCTGTTTAATACTTGGGTAGGAAAGCACTTGGGAATAATGGGTACCACAGACTTTGAATGCAAAGTCAAGAATCAAAGGGGATTTTTCCCAGCCCTGACATCAGATAGATTTCCCAGCTGAATTTCAAAATGACATTCAACTGGTGACTGCATTTTATCTTCTACTTTTCCTGTCTGAACTGCAATATCTGTTACTGTAATTCTATTCCATCTTATCGTTATGCATTGGGAGTGGTCACCTTATTTCTTTAATTTCACAGACCCACTGTTGGAGAAGAATTGTGCCCCCAGGAGTCATACTTAATGCATCATACTTAGAGTCTCTTCAATATATAGATCATTTAGATGATGGAGCTTTTGAACTGATGAGAGTTAGATATTTGGACTTTGAGTTGATGCTCTAATGAGATGATCTTTGGTAGATCTTAGAATGAAAGTGAATGTATTTTTTATTTGGGAAGGATATGAAACTTTAGGAGTCAGAAGGTAGATTGTATTAAGCAAAATATTGCCCCATACCAAAGATTTTCACCTATTTCTAGAACCTGTGACTATGTCACATTATATGACAAAAGAGACTGTACATAATAGTTTGTAGACATTAAAGTAAGGAGATTATGGGTGGACCCAATCTAACTACATATACCCTTCAAAAGCTGAGAACATTCTCTGTCTGGAAGCAGAGGAAGAGGCAATCAACAGGGAAGTGAAGGAGATCTAAGTATGAGAAGGATTTGAGATGTCCCTGATGATTCTGAGATGTAAGGCCCATGGCAAGAGCCAAGAGCCTCTGAGGTCTCAAGGTGGTCCCTAACTGACAGCCAACAAAGAACTGCAGGCCTAGGATCTACAAATGCACTTCAACCAACAATCTAAATGAGCTAGAGAGCAGACTGATCTCAGGAGTCTCTAGAAAGGAACATATACCCCTGATAACACTATCATTTTCACTGTGAGAAACTCAAAGCAGAGGAACCAGCTGAGAAGTGCTGCACCAGGAAGCTAATAAAATTGTGCTGTTTTAAGCTGCTCAATCTGTGGTAACTTGTTAAGGCAGCAACATAACACTAACATAGGGTTGTTAATCTTTTGCTAACCTTGGAACTTCTTTATTAGTTTTTTCTACATTGACTTGAAATACATTCCTATGAAACTTTCGTAACTGTGGACTTTGTTCTAGACATTCAAGGATATAAAGAACACAGGTTTGCCTCCCATGAGGACAGAAAGCTTCTTGATCCAAAGTCTCTTTTATCAAAGAGTCCAGTTCTACCCACCATTGTGTACATGGCATGGTGTCAGCTGCCCACTACATACACCTAGTACTACTCGCCTCTGTGTCTCACATTAGATGCCTAAGAGGCAGGGTCTCTAAAAGACAGGGTCTTTTATGCATGTCATTGATTAAGGGCAGACTCATAGGACCCCATATAAGAGAGAGAAACCATACAGAGAAGGGAGTTAAGATTGTTGTATAGGAAATCTAATCTGAGCCTA
>RJWT010014708.1:0-20897 GCA_004365215.1 Cuniculus paca | reverse complement strand
ACTTTTTGTCATCAAAGGCAATATCCTTTAAGACCTAAAGTTAAGAGAAGATTACTAACACTGCAGCTGGTCTCTTTCTCCTAAATAAAAAGGTAAAATTAATGAGACAGACAATCGTCCAAACTTCAGATTATCTTAGACACTCCAACAACACAGGAGGTATTTATGCAATTACAAAAGCCGAATGCTGTGTGTACATTCCTAATTGTTCTGCTAATATCTCAATAGTTGTTCAAGATGTTAGATGACAAATTAATGACATGTCAGACTCTGAAATTCCCTGGACCCTATCCTTTTCCTCCTTATGGGAAGCAATTACTAGATCCTCTTGGTGGAAATCTTTGTTAAACATACTCATAATTATTCTGTTTTTATTACTTGGGTCATGTATACTTAATTGTTTCTTTGGCTTTGTCTCCTCCACACTTAGAGCTGTACGCCCACCCAAGATGAAACTGCCTAGTATCTATCGAGGACCATTAGATAGACACTCTGTAGAATATCTCTGACTGCCAACAACAACTACAACCTCTTTCAGCCTGAAGAAGCCAGATCGGTCATTGCCCATTATCCCTCATGGCAATTTGGGTTACTTCTTCAAAGGGGGGAATGTTACATGCAGCTGAGTTAGTTAGAATTATTACAGGCAGTCAGACAGGGCCAGGTCCTCCAAGGAGCCAATGCAAAAACCCAGACACCTTGCAACTGTAAAGGAGAGAAACACCTCCTGCTGTGGGCTGGTCCTGGGACAACAGATCAAACAAATGCACCCACTTCCTGAGGACTGATATTCTAAATAAGTCTGTAGATCCCTAAGGAAGCTAGGAGTCACCTGTCTCAACCCCCTAGAGAAAGAGTCACTGCTCCTTAAACATGCTCGCTGGCTACAGAGACTCACTTCCCCATTTGTCCCGGACTTAATCAATTTTACCTGAGCAATTAATCTCATTGGTTAACCACAGTTCTGTCCCACCTCATGCCCACCTTAGGAATTCCCATTCCTCCCCACCTTGGACCCATCTCAGCTCATGATTTTACTTTATAAAAGTCCCTCGAAAAGACAGAGTCTCGGACAACACACTCGGGACCCCTTCTGTCCCTCTGACAGAAGCTTTCTTTCTTTCTCTCAATAAATACATTCTGCTCTTAAAAAAACAAACAGGTAATATATTCATTGGAGGATTCTAGACACACCCTGAAAGGTGGGAAACAAGCCCTACAAAATTCCAGGGGTGTGCTCAACCAATTAAGATTTTATAAGTGCAGAGGTATAGAGTATGTTTAAATATCTTTTCCAAAATAAAAGACAAATTATTACTTTTCAGAACTTCTCCTCCTGTGCAATGACTGAAGCACCATCCAGCTCTCGTCTTTCTAGTGGATCACCTAAGACTGCTGCAGCCGCCTCTATCTGCTCCGTCTTCCCCTCCTGCCATCTCCATTCTCTTAGGCAAGAGTAACAGTAGCCTGCCCCTACCCATATGCTCTGCCTCCTCTACGCGTGCTTCCATTTTTAAGTGTTTTCCCATCGAACTCAAGAAACCTCTCAGTGCCAGCTGCATGCACACTCAAATTTATCGGAGTTATCCAGTCTTCTCAATCCCAGAGGGTGTTTAATGCTCAGATCTGCCTCATCCTATTCACTTAGATATACTATATAAAGATATATACAATTCACACTAGGTATATATATCATATGTGTATATATATACAAGCTTTTTAAAAGACAGGATGAGTCACAAAAGGTAAAAAATTATCTCTAGATTGTGGGTATTTTTTTATTTTTACTGTTTTTTTTTTCTGAAAAGAAAGAGGACAGTTTATTATTTTACAACAAAAAATAATCTTAAGAAAAAAACTGTCACATCTAAATAATAATGATAAAAACAACTAATAACCAGCAATACCAAATATACAAAATAGATCATATGGATTTGTAAAATAAACTCCATTTGTAGTGACTGGTAGTACATAAATTTTCCCAAGTATGTCTTTTTATCTGTATTTTAAACAGAGCAGTAGAATCAACTTTATAGTTCTGGATAGGAATATTTCAAAACTCAGAGATAAACGGGGAACGAGAGAGAGAGAGAGAGAGAGTAGACGATTTCTGCATCTGTCAAATGGTATTTCTGAGCTAATCTCTGGGTGGAGTAAAGGATAAACACAATAAAATTGTGGAGTAAGAACCAAACTGTAATACTTACACTTAGTATTGTTTAAAATTAATCAGCATAGGTGACCTTTAAGAATTTATCAGAAAGGTGTTTCTGGTGGTATTATTAGTAATTCCAGAGCATCAGTAGTTTACATTGTAGTAACATTTGATACCCTGGCTTCTGAAACTTTCCTGAGCTATAACTCATTTACTAATATTTTTTCTTCTAGTCTCATGCTATGCTGCTGATCAATTTTTTCTGCAATTCTTGAGTGAAAAGAAATCTTATACTTCTTTATAGCTTTAAAACTAATACTTATTTAGAGATGATTGCTATCTTTCTCTGAAGCTGTTAGCTACTTAGAGCTAGGCCAGTTGTTTCTCAGTGCATATAATAATGGCATTTTCTATCTCATTTTTTGCATAGAGGGATAAACATAAACCAAACTCAGTCTTCCCTCATGATCCCTCCCTCACCTCTGTGTGTGTGCACCTATGTGTGTGCTTCTGATATAAGAAGTCTCTGTTATATAAGTTGTTTTCTCTTTTCACACTTGTTCTATAAATCCAACTTCATTAGTGCCACAATTTACAAATTATGTCTTTTTTTTTTTTTGTACTGGGAATTGAACTCAGGACCTCATGCTTGCTAGGCAGGTACTATACCTCTGAGCTATATACTCCAACCAACGTACATTTTTTTTCTCCTCTAAAGTTGTGGACTTTGATTTTAGGGAAAAAAAATCTTTTTAAATCAAATGTTAACTTATGTGTGATCACTTATTAAATAATATTACTATGACCAAATTTCTTAGAATATTTATAATGAGGGAAACAAAATATTAAATGGGTCTGATATGTATGTATTCATTTGCAGTTATTTTAGTGAATAGTTGAACAGTATTTTTCTAATCATTAGCATACCTAGACAAGCTAGCTCTTCAACAGGCATTGAGTGGTTAAGTTTTCTACGAATCCTATACCTTTTTTTTTTCTTTTTTTAGTGCTTATTTCACCATGATTACCTTCTCAGTAGATTCTTGGCTCCAAGAGCTATGAGTTTAGGTTAATATTTGTACTACACAGCCCTAGCACATTGCCCGTATATTGCACAGAGAAGATGGTAATAGTTACTTGTCTAGTTGATGAATAGATTAGAAATTAACATTATAAGGAGTTTGCCCATATACTCACTGGTAAGGAGGAGACCAACGTGGAGAGGCTAAATCCTTGCCTACAGTTACCTCTCAGAGCAACAGCCAGCCTATGAAGCCATCGTCTGGCTCTCGGCAGCCCAGGCAGTGTGGGTGTGGCTCTGACTGGTAGTGAAGACACTAAATATTCTTCTCCGGAAACGACATCTGAATGATCCACACAGTGAGCTCTGCAGGTCACACGCAGCGAGTCATCTTCATGAATTAAGTCGCGGGATTCTGCCCTCGCGTAAATTCATGCAGCACGTACCTTGCCTCCACCTCCTGGCCAAAGATTGGCTGCGACAATCTGCCTCCTTCTTGGGAGCAGGGTTTTGATCACTGGGTGGTGTCAGCACCAGGGCCTGGGGTGGGGATGGGAGGTGAGGGAGGAACTACAGCTGCTGGCTCCTGCTGCTCACTGAGCCCAAAATCACACACGGCACGCCTGCGTCGTCTTCTTTTCTTAGATCTGCACCTGCCCCAGGCCTCCCAGCTCAGTGTGGGCCGCAGTAGACTGAGTCCTGTCAGGCCAGAGGCATCACTGAGTGCCAGCCCCACCCTGCAACCATGACCGTGTGCCGCCATCTTGAACAGTTGCTACTACTTTGTTAGCAGCAAGTGAGTGGTTTTTACCTATATTCTGGCTTTAACCTCAGCCCATTTTGACCAGATGTGGTTTATTAAAGATGGCCACCAATTCTTTGTCACTTCCCCCACTGAAACTAAGCCCAATGGCCCTTTCCCATGTATCTGGGCTAATCTTTGACTGTAGCGACCAATGTAGTATTGAAGAAATGGCATTATGCAAATGTTGGTGTAACCTAAAGAAAACTGATGAATTTCACTGTGGTTTCTAGAAGCTCTAGATGACCCAGTGAGAAATATGATGCTCCTAAGAGAGGGAGCCAAGGAGCAGCTCTGAGGAAATATCGCTGGGGTTGCTGGCAGGTAGCTCGAGAAAGCAAGCAACCGAGGCAATCCATTTTGTACTCTCCAAATCAGAACAGCTGCCAAATGAATATTAACAAATGACCTCAGTTGATGTCACATGGAACAGTTACTAGTTGAAAACACCCCCCGATTTCCTGATTCACAATATCATGAACTATAATAAAAGGTTAATTTAAAAAAAAAACACACAACCAAACAAAACAAAACACAGTAGAGTCAATCACTACAAAACAATGAACATGGTACATGACTTCCAAACAGGGTAAAAAGCAATCGATAATGGCTACGGTAATGCCTCTTGTTATCTGCAATATACCTGCCCATACCATCAGGGATGAGTAAAATCAAACAATAAAAGGTTAATTTTAAGCCACCACCTTTTGGTGTAGTGTCATACACACCAGTCAACAAAATATTCAACATCCTTATTTGACCAGAACTGTCCCAGTTTTGGCCTGTTGTTGAGATATCTTCACTTACATTCCATGATTTATATTTGCTCCACATTCTTCACTTTTCATAAAGTAGTAATAGTTGTGTTAAAATAAGTGAAGATATGTTTGGTAGCCTCTGTCATGGTCTCATCTATAAGAGTACAAGAATTATGTGAAATGAACAGCTTCAATCTGGAAATTGCTTTAAACTTAAACCAATTTACATAACCCTCTCTATTTGCCTAACACTGTCAGATTTAAGAAATCTAACGCTTCCTTTCAACATCAGCATACAGAGTGCTTAATGTTCCTGGCGCTGAAGCAGCCAGAGACAGCCATCTCCTGGACTCAGATGGTAGTGGAGGAAGGAGCATTCTACAGTGCCTTGATCCTACTTTAGTCTGTGAGATAGACAAATATGCCAGGCCACCAGTGCCAACCAAAGTCTCTGCTCATCACAGATGGGGTGAAGGACCCAAGGGAAAACAGGTGAAAGTGTCAACTATGTGTATTAAGAAATAAGACCAGAGCTGTTTCCTTAGAGCATGAACTGTGTAATCAGTACTCTTGACATAATGGCATTATCATTATTGTATACTATATCTCTAATATTTATTTGACTAAATTTGAAGATGTTGCAATGAATTTTCAATAACTATGATTTTAAAACAAAATAAAGACTTAATAAAAATTAAATATTGAATTTTCATTCTTCAAGAAAGTAAATAAGTAACTTTCACAAATTTTCATTATGCTCCATGCACCATGAGTTCTATGTTATATTACTAACATACAAATACCAGAAGACACAAATCTATTTTAAAAAGCCTTAGCATCTACTTTAAAAGTTAATTATTTTGAAAAGTCCCTGCAAAACAATCAGGTATCTGTAGTTGCAGAAAACATGTTCAAATATCAACCTGTGAAGTATCACATTCATTTGCCTTGAGATCTGCATTAAAGTTAGACTTTCAGTTTCAAAATGTATTGAGAATATTTGAAAGTGAAACAATAGTTAATATGCAACACTAAGGGATGCTGCCAACCTAAGCAGCACCCTGGTCCATTTGTACGACTGCTGCAGTGGCCTCTAAATTCCTGGATGCCTGAGAACCCAGTGAAATGAATCCAAGTGAACCAATTCCCCAGGAGGTCCTTCTCCAGCAGAAGTCCCAGGGACTGTCTTCTAAAATGAAAAGTTTAGCGTTTGTGCCCTTAAGCCTGAAGTGAGTGAGATTTCCTGGATACCTGGGATATTCTCAAGTCATCTTTCATCTTGTGCCTGTACAAACTAATTGCACTGTTTGTTTTGGTTTGTTTTAATTTTTTGACTGAGGGTTAAACTCAGGGCCTTTGCACTGAGCTATACCCACATCCCCTTTTTTACTTTTTCTTTTGAGACATGATCTTCTTATACCCCTAAATTTCCAGGCTGGGCTCAAGCTTTTGATCCTTTTCCTCCAACCTCCCAGAGTGCTAGGATTACAGACATGTACCGCTACAACCACCTGGATTTCTTTTTAATGGTGTTAATATCTACAGCAACCACACCTCTATTGGCTCCAAATTTACATGTGGAACCCTTTGGACCAAAATTTAAGTTTCTCAAAGTATTTTGTTCTGTTTTTGCCCCTGATTCTCATTATAAATCTGGTTAAAAGCAGTCAAATATATGCATAGTGCAGACTAAAGTTTGGACTGCCTCAAAATTTCCTCTGCAGCATTAATTAGTTCACCAGCCTTAATCTCAGTGTCCTGCAAAGTCTCAGGGCATGAGTAAAATGTAGATGGCTTTCTTTCTTTCTTTCTTTCTTTTTTTGTAGCCAGGGTATATAGCATATGGCCTCTACTTCAATTGCCAATGAAGCACATATTTGCAACCAAAACCTCAAGAGCCTGGCCTTTACTGTCTGCATTTCTATCAGCATTGTGATTTTTGAGCTCTTACCAGAATCACCCATGAGTTACTTCTTACAGCATTCTATGGCTCCTCTAGCCCACATCTTCTCACCTTCCCAAACTACTCCCCCTATGAATCATGTTGAAAGCTTTCTGAATCACATGGTCACATACACCATAGGAACAATCAACTTCTCCAGTACTCATTTTTAAATAATGAAATCTACCTTAACTGTCACAGTTACAGTATGCAATTTTATAAATTAAGCACTGTTAAGCCTAAAGGGAAAAAGAGGTTCCAATACAATGGCAGAGATTCCAGCACCTCTCTTTCATTAATGGACGCATCATCCAGAACCCCCCCAAAAGTCAAAGGATCATCAGAGTTACACTACACTATACCACAGATGAAATGTACATAACAGACATTTGCAGAACATCCCATCCAAGAACTATAGAACACATTCTTTTAATCAGCACATGGTGCTTTCCTTAGAGTAGACCATATGTTAGACCACAAAAGCAAGTTTTAACAAACTCGGGAATATTGAAAACATATTCTGTACCTTCCCTGATCACAAAGGGGGGAAATGTAGCTCAACAATAAAAGAAATTATAGAAATTGTACAAATGTATGGAAAGTACACAAGATACTTCTCGACAAACCATGGACCACTGAGGAAGTCAGAGGGAAATTTAGAATTTTTCTGGAAACAAGTCAGAAATGGTAGTATGCACTTACAAACTCAGCACTATGGGAGAGTGAGTTAGGAGAATCATAAATTCAAGCTCATCCTGGACAATTTATCAATTTAGAAAGAAATGAAGATGGAAAAACAATATACCAAAACTTGCAGGTTGCAACAGAGCAGTGCTAAGAGGGAAGTCTGTAGCAATGAGTGCCTACACTTAATAGATTTCAGATAAATAACACAATTCATCTCAAAAATTTGAGATGAGAATTAAGAGCAAACCAATTCCCAAGTTGGTACAAAAAAGAAATATCAAAGCCCAAAACAAAATTTAAAAAGAAACACTAAAAAATATAAAAGATCAACAGAAGAGTGAATTTTTGAAAAGATGAACAAAATCAACAAACCTGTAGCTAAAACAACAAAAAGAAGAGAGAAAAAATCAAATAATTAAAATCAGAAATTTAGAAGGAAGCATTCCAGCCAATTAACAAATTAGAAAATCCTGAAAAAACAGAAAAATTTTTGGACATACATGATCTCTCAAAACGTGAACCTTGAGGACACAATATGAACTTGAATAATCTGATAATAAATAAGACTAATCATTAATTAAGTCTTCCCACAAAGAAAAGACCCAGACTAGATGGCGTGACTGCTAAAGTTTAATAAATGTTTAAAGAAGCAGTAGCATCAATTCTTTTCAAACCATTCCATAGGATTGAAAGAGGGAACCCTTCCAAATTCATTCTCTGAGGTCAGTGTTACTCTGTTGCTGAAACCAGACAGGGACACACACACACACACACACACACACACACACACACACACATGCACACTTTCATGCACAAAAGGAAAGTTGAAAACAAAACAAACTATAGCTTATAGCAAAAATTCTCAAAAAAATACTAACGGATCAAATTAAGTAGCACATCAAAACATCATTCATAATGATAAAGTTGTTTCAAAGGATGCATGAATGATTCAACATTTGTGAATCAATAAATGTATTATTTCGATAAAATAAAAGAAATCCTATTACCATCCCAATAGACACAAAAAAAATCATTCTATAAAATTCAGCATTACTTCATACTAAAACTCTGAAAATTAGTTATCAGAGGATCACACCCCAACCTAATAGACCATACATGTCAAACCCACAACCAATGTCATCCTTAATTGGGGGAGGGTATTGAAGTCATTTCCTCTAAGACCAGGAGCATGGGGAAGGCAGCCACCCCTCCACTCCTATTTGACATATTACTAGAAGTTTTAGCCAGAATGAGTAGGGAAGAGAAAGAACAAAAGGCAAACAAATCGGGAAGAAGGAAATGAAATGATCTCTGATGGCAGATGGTATGAATATATATATAAAACCCTGAAGAGTCTGCTAAAAGACAAACAGAACAGATAAATTCAGTAAAGTAGCAGAATACAAAATCAACATACAAAATCCAGTAGCTTTCCTAACCATCAATAACAATTTTGCTGAGCATGAAGTCATGTGAGCCCAGTCATGCACAGCCAGAGGTAACAGGAACCTTTGTCTGAATTTACAGCCACTCCCTAACACTCGTTTCACCCCTAGTTCTGTCCCTGGTCTGATCAGAGGCAGAATCAGATTCTCACTGAAGCATGCACTCTCCCACAGACTGCATGTGCACTCCTATGAGAATCGAAGTCCTGAGGAGGGGTGGAGCTGAGATGGTGACACTAGTGCTAGGATGACAGCACGCATAGATTAATTCTAGCAGAAGGAAGGCTGGGCCACACTGAGTCCTACTAAATCAATTGCTTGCAGACTCCTATCAAAACCCTATCAGTCAGTGTCAAGTAACAAGCTCCATCTGATGAGAGACAAAAATGAGATTTGAGGCAGATGGGCATAAGCTACACACTTTGATGTCACTGCCTCCCATCACACCCATATGAGACCATCTATTTGCAATAAAACATGCCCAGGGCTCCCACTGATTCTGCATTATGGTGAGTTGTAGAGCTATTTCATTATATAGTACTGTGCAATAATAATATAACTAAAATAAACAAGAGTAATGCACTTTAGTATCTCCAAAATCATCCCTCCTTCAATCCATGGAAAAATTGTCTTCTATAAAATCAGTTGCTTGTGCCAAAATGTTTGGGGACCACTGATATAAGCAACCTCATTCACAGTACCCACAAGAAGAGTACCTAGGAATCAAATTAATCTAACAAGTGAAAGCTTCTATGATGAAAATTACAAAAGTTCGATAAAAAAATTGAAGACACAAAGGGAAAAACTTCTTATGTTCAGAGACTGGATGAATTAATGATGTTAAAACGTTCATACTACCAGTGATAGCTTTCCGCATTATGATAAAATGCCTGAGACACACAATTTAAAGAAGAAAAGATTTATTTTGGTTTAGGGTCTCAATCCATAAGCCTCAATAATCACTTGGCTCCACTGTTTCAGGGCCAGTAGTAAGGTAGAAGATAACACGAGGAATCGCAGGTAGACAGAGCAGCCCACCTCACAATAGTCAAGAAGCAAAAGAAAGAACAAGAGGGCTAGTGGTGGCTCAGGCATGTCACCCCTACACTTGAAAGGCTGAGGCAAGAGGATCACCCTAAGCTTTAGGCCAGCCTGGGCTACATAGTGAGTTCAAGGCCAGCCTGAACTATATCATGAGATTCTGTCTCAAAAAAAAAAAGAGAGAGAAAGACAACTCAGTGACATAATACACCCAGAATGTGGGCAGCACCAATCCAAGGGTTTATACCCTGGATGGAGTAAAAAGGGAAGGAAGGAGGTGCTCCCATTTCGGAAGAATGCCAATCTCCACCATCCCCTTTAGAATCCATTTCTAGCCTCCGATACAAACTTGCACCAGTGACTCCTTAGTCGGTTTCCAGGCCTTGTACTGGGGCTGCATCCTCCATCCCTCTCGCTCTGTGGCTTTCATCTTCTTGGGCCGAGCAGCTACTGGATCCCCAGATCTCCAACATGCAGACAGCCACTGCGGTGTCTCCCATCACTGGTCCCGCAAGCCACCTAATAGATTCCCTTGCATAATCATACATTTATTTTCTATTTATTCTGTTCCTCTGGAGAATGCTAACCATTTCAGTGCCCCTAACAGATAGGTGGATGAAGAAAATGTCACACACACACACACACACATACACACACACACACACACACACACACACACACAACTACTTCACCATAAAGAAAAATGAAATTCTGCTGTTTCCAGCAAAATGGAAAGAACTGGAGAATTTTGTGCGAAATGAAATAAACCACATAGAGAAAGGATTGCATTTCCCCCTCTCTCATTGAAAATTCACACCTGAAAGTAAAATAGTGATTATTTGAGTTTGGAAAGCGGAGTGGGGGTATGAAAATAGGAGAGTTGTGCCACATCTTATTTATCTACTACTCAAATGACAGAAACTTGCAGCTGCATCCAGTCTTCAGCTATTTGAATGATGCTGTCTCCTACATACAGCATATAGGTGAACCATGGTTTCATATCCATTCTCATAATATTTTCCTTTTACTTGAGGAATTTAATTAGTATGCATTTAATATATCCACAAATAAGACTTATATCTGCTATTTGTTTTCTGTATGTTTGGAATGGTTTTTCTTCAGATATAATTAACTGTCACATAATTAACTCTCAATCTTTGATATTTTCTCAAACATCACCTTCCCAGTGCGGTCTTTCCTGGCTACTATTTTTAAAACTTAAGCATTTCCAACATACATTTTTTAACTCCATTCCATGGTTGATGCTTTCAATACTTATCATCACCTAACATACTACATATTAAGTGTATTTTTTCTTAATGTGTATTCTGTATTATATACAAATAAACTTAGCTTACTCATTGTAAGATCTGTAAAGGTAGGGTCTGTTTTTCCTGTTTCCGTACTCAGCACCTGAATAAGAGTCTTTCTCATAGAAGATGTGCAATAAATATTTTGATGAAAGAATAGTTCAAATAACTCAGTATTTTTCTATAAATCTGTCAATGAAGGCCAGGCATTTTTGGCCAACAACACTACGAAAATTTGTGAAATTGAATTTTAGGTGTTTCCTGTAGAGTAAATTTAAAATGTAGTCACTAGTGTGTATTATATGTGAAATAAAAATTTTTAAGAAGTGAGAAATTTACAAAAGATAATTCAATAGAAGCATTAATCGAATTTTCTGTGTGATTAAAAGGAAAAGTCGATGTGGCTGAGGGGAGTGTCCCACCCCAGCAAACTTCATTTCTTTTTTTTATTTTAAAGAGAATAACACAAAACAAAATAAAACAGAACAATGCAAGCAAGACAGGACTTCAAAACGAGACCACAGGAAATCAACAATGTCTACCGTAGTGTCTCTTGTTTTCTTTGAAATAGTTGTGCACCCACAATAAATTGAAACAAAACAAAATAGTATAAAACCAATCAAACAAAAGAATGAAAGCATTATTTTCCTACCACCTTGTTTTGGAAGCCTATATTGTTATTGTTTTGGGCTCTCTGTTATTGTTATTTATTTGTCTCTTTTGTTTCTTGTGTTTCTTGTGTTTTGTTTTGTTATTCCGTCTAACACAAACTTTATTTCTTACAGATGGATCAGGAGGGGTTAAGTAGTCCCAGCCTTCCCAGATGTGCTAACTGAGCTCCGTATCTGGATATCTTGCTGCAACTTAATTCTTTCTCTGGTATTTCCAGGGCTCTTAAACTCAGTGTATCTAAAACCAAAATACGTGCCACTTTCACACTGGGTACTCTTTCCAAGAATACCTCTGAACTATCTGAACTATACAAGCATTCTGACATACTCCTAAATCCTAATATGATATATATATATATAATTAACTACTAACTTCTTTACTACCTATATAACTATAAAAATTCATGCACATTTCTCCACCTCCACCATTACTGGTCTAATCCAAATTATTATCATATTTGCTGGTTTTCTGGAAATATACTAACTGATCATTTTTTTTGTTCTCAAGTCCTGTCTAAAAAGTGCAAACAGCATAATCTTACTAAAATATCAACTTGTATTTTACCAACTTCTCCTTCTTAAATAAGAGACAAAAATCTGAAATTAACTTACAGCTCTGTATGAGTATGATCCCTGCTTACTCTTCATTCAATTTGTACTGCTCTGCATTTTTTCTTTTTGCACAGCTACCACAGGGATCATTCTCCATTTCATGAAAGGCACCTTTTTCCCTCCTGACATTTGGTTCTTGCTCTCTGTTCTTATTTTCTCTCCACATGCATCCCCTCCTCTCTCCCCACTTACTTGGAGAACTATTCCTACACATCATTCCTGTCTTTTACAAGGAAACTTTCCATATTCATCTTTCCCTTCCACATCTCTACGTATATAGTTCAGGAACTTTTTTATACTCTCCCAGAAATCATGTTCCTTTTCCTTCATAACATTACTGTGTTTGTAATTAAGTGTTACTCATTTGAGTTTGTTAATATTAATATTCAAGACCTGCTAGGTCAAGAACATTCCCATCTTGGTGTCATGTATTTATGACCAAGTAAAGGATAGCATTTAACTGAGTGTAAACATAGCTGTTATTCAGATCTAAAATGTTTCCTGAATATCTCCAGTGTTTGGATGGTGGCTAGATCGTGGGAACACTATATCTCACTTACTGGTAGGAAGTGGGCCTGGTTGGAGGTGTGTCACTGGGGGTGTGACCAGAAAGTGTGAACTTATCCCTGGTTCCTCCTCACTCTGTACTTCCTGGATGCAATGGGATAAGCACCTTTTCCTCAGTCATCCCCCGTACCACCGTTTCTTCGTTGGAGCCAACCAACCATGAACTGACTGTGAGCCTAAATAAACCTCTCTCTCTTTTAAGTTTTGGGTATCAGGTATTGTGACTTAGTGAGGGAAAAACTAAAACAGTAGCTTACTAGCAAGTGGACAGATCTGAAGTCACAGTGTCGCCATGACTTCCTTCCTATGTCTGCTTCACTTACACTGTTATTTCTTCACTGCCCCGTGAGGAGAGCCCTACACAAAAAACATGGATATCTCTAATTGTTGTGACAGATATCAAATATGTGCTCCAGGACTCACAGTGACAACATAATTTAGTCAAGCAAATACACAGACCACCACGTATAAAGAAGGATACTGTTTTCACTACTTTCGGATCTCCCCATACCCCTTTATCTCTGACATGTGCACATATCATACTTTTATAAATATATATATATTTTTTTATATATATATCCCTGCACACATATGTACTGGAAGTGTATGTATGTACCTAGAAAATCAATAATGATCAAGCATACATTTAAGTTACTCATCTTTTTTCTGTTTTTTTTTTATTACCTACTGTCTAAAGACCAGCTCCATGAAAGTGAAGTTGTCAACCTTTTTTCAAATGTATTCTTCCATCATGCCTTTCAATCACCTTTGGCCCTACTCTCATTCTTTTCTCGTCACATTTCAGGACCTCAGGAGGTCCCCTAAATACTTAGTGTGATCACTTTTACTTCCCCTGTGCTATTATCAAATGACTACAGAATATTGTGAAAAATCATTAAGAAAAAAGTAGTTACTGCTGGAATTCATTTATACAAAATAAACTTATGAAAAACAATTTTTGGAGCAAGAAATATACCTGTATCTTAATCAAAGAGGGCAGGTATCTTCTAGAAACTGCAAATAGCCTAGCTATTCCTAAGAGTGCTGTTCTGAGCTAGTGTTTAAAAAAAAATCAGCCAGAACAACATATAAGGAAATATGTCTTTCTAAAACTATTCAGAATGTTTTAAAAGAAAGAGCTCCACCCCTAAAACTAAACATTACAGTGCTTGCTATAGATTTTCTTCCTTCCTTTGGAAACTTTTCAACTATTTTCATATGGTACTTAGTCGTTCTCCTCCACCCCCATGATTGATGTGGTTTGAATGCTAACATTACAGTTCCCTTGTCATCCAGAGTGATTTCCCAAGATGATCTGTTTCCTCTCAAACTTCAGACATTTTAACTCACACTTCGACAACAGCCAAGGCAGTTCTTATGAAGATCAAATTAACTTCCCATGCAGGGTATGTAAAAAAAATTCTGGATTCTAGGCAATGTTCCTGGATGTTCCTGGACGTGACTGAAGCTCGGAAACATGTTCTAACTGTAGTCACTAAGGAAAACAAAGTGTATTTATGTAAAGTTAAAAGAGATTGATTTGAAACATCCATTTTTCCTGCATAAAATCATTTAAACTTCATTCCAACTGCATGTATTCAACGAAGAAAGGAAATGAGGACACTGTCTGAACAATGCAAAAATATCTTTCACTATTTTACTTTTGATTGTCCACACAGTTCAGGTAAAGAATCTGAGTAGTTTGGTCGCTGCCTCAGTGAACATTTTCTGATCAAGGGAGGTGGGTAACTTTTAGGTAGTAACTATGAGTTTTTTGATGTTCCCTTGTCGAAATTTTCAATTAAAATGTAGAGAGAAGGATTAAACAAAATTTCACAAAATGTGTTTCTTGTAAAGACAAAACTGAAATTTGTTGAATTGCTAGTACTGTTGGCCTCTGTCACTACCCATCATCTGCTCTCGATCACATCTGTCAAACATACCCTTCCTTTTGTAAGAGCATCTCAAGAAATAGTAACACCAGCTCCCTATTGCTTAAATCATATATCAAAACAAATCACTGACTTCAATTTTTTCTTCTATGTCCACAAATAAAACCACATTCACTTGCTGTTATTCCTTGCTAATATTTCTAGAATCCTCCATTTCTTTTCACTATCACTGACTCTATTTGAAAGCACTTCCAACTCTTCTGAGATAATGGAAGAACATTTAGCTAACATCTCTTAATACCTTAATAGCTGTAACTTTCTCTACCTGTTCCCCACTTTAGAATCCAGCAAAACTGTCATAACCATGTGCCTCTCACAAACACTTCCCTTGTATAATGTGATTACTGTTTCTTCTGGGCTTTGCATGTTCTACCTCTTTTATTTGAACTATTATTCCCTCTCCACCATGATAACTGCTTGTCTTTTACTTACCATTCATTGGTAATTAACCTTCCAGACCCTTCCAGTCACCAGTGGTCTGATAGACATATCCCCTTGTTGCACTTTCAGCCCAAAGAAAATTTAAAACTAACACGATCCAACTTATGTATTAACTACCACAATATAATTTTATTATATCAAAAATATATTTTTCCAAAAGCTTTTATGAATTAATTAAAAATACTATGCATCCATTTTAATAACACTTTTGTGTCCCAAAGGCCAAGCATGCTGAAATTAACTCAAAGGGAGGCTGCTATTGCCAGGGAGCTTTATTAAGGCAGTGTGGGAGGTGAAGTCTTACAGTCTACCTCACCCCAGATTACTCTTTTTTTTAGATTACTCTTGATACCACATTGTTGTGGATTTCTTTAAAAGGAGTCCATCTCTAAAATTTGACCTTTTTTTTCTCATTTGTATCAATGTGGGTGGATAATTATCTCATTAGAATTGAAGCATTTAGTTCTCTCTGTAAGTACCCATCTCTAATATTTCTTCTCTCTCTCAAAAATCCTCAGAGCTGGTATTTGCTTTATAATCATGGCACAACTTCAGTGCAGATGGCTCATTGCAGAACACTATTGTTTCTCAATAGAGTTTTACATCATTACCTTAAATATCAGTCATTCAAAAATATTTGTGGATTAAGGCAAAAGTAGAGGAGTTTAGCAAAGATGAGTAACTTCACCAAAATGAAGTGATTCACCTTCAAAAACCCTTACATGCATAGGATGAAAAGAAGTTCTAGAAATAGTCAAAGTGGAGTCTGACACCCCTGGACACTTCATACACTGTATCAGTCCTTTCTCAGTCTGGCAGACCCAGTGGATCATGGGTTTTTCTAGTCTGTCTGCCTTGACTTAGGGAAGTTTACTATCAGCTCAATCAAACCCATGTTAAGAATTGATTCAACTTTAAATAAAGCCCTTTTTCCAATTGCATGTGTGGGACAGGGGACACCTTTATTAGAATGAATTTGTCATAAGCACATTTGAGATGTAAATACCTTTGAAACCCCCAAACCTTAGGGACTAGTGACGAAATGGAAGGTGCGTGTGTTATCCACTTCCCTCATTGCTGTGATGAATACACTAAAAAATTAAAGGATGTGAGGTTTATTTTGGCTTATTTATGGTAGACTGAAAGAAGTATACTGTGGAAGGTCCTGCACAGAGGAAAGATGTTCACCTCATGGTAGACTGAAAGCAAAGTCAAAGGAGGGAAGGGAAATGTGCCAATTCCAGGTCTCTCCCCCAGTGGCCTACCTCTTCCAACAAGACCTCACCTCCTATTAGCAAACCAACTACAACACAACCCAATCCAATCGCCTTTCAAAAGTCCCACGTTTGTACGCATGAGGCTCTGGGGGGACATTCAGATACAAACCGTAGTAGTGTGCTTTATCCTGAGTGGTCAAGAGGAGAGTTTATAAACTGTGTGTATACTAGGTGCTTCATTATATGACAAGAGATGATACATTAATTAATGTCAATAAACATGATGTATATGATGGTAGGATGGAGTTAAGGTGAAATAAAGTATACTTTGTTATTAAATCATCACTGATTGAGCTGAGGATGTAACTGGGTGATAGAACGCTTTTCCAGTGTATGTAAAACCCTACATCCAATGCCCAACATTGCAAAAAAGAATCTTTCAATCATTCTTTGATTATAAGCATACTTTGAAACCTTGTAATACCTTAGGATTCTCAATGCTGAAAATTATTGTTATGTGATCTATAAATATTTATTGACTGATGCAAAAACCGAGAGCTGATTGCTTAGTAATGTTACCAAAGGTAGTGATTATTATTTTTTATACACCCTTCTACCTGCTGCTGGCAAGGGGTTACCTTGTCCTTTCACCCATGTGATACCCATTCTTAGACCAGATGATGCAGTTCATTGGCCTTCATGGATGTGTAAATTAATGGCTTTCATCAAATGTCAGGGAGTTTCCAGTAGTTATTTTTCTTTCATCAAATTTCAGGGAGTTTCCAGTAGTTATTTTTCTGTTCCTTTAGGTCCTGTCCATCTGGTACATGCAGTTTGCATACACTGATGCAAAACTTAATGATGTTGTACATTTCTCTGATATCCTGTTAATTTTTCTTTTTTTTTCTTTCTGTTCAGTCTGATAAAGAGGCTCTATACCCACTAACCAATAGCTTCCTCTTCTATTCCCTCAGCCTTTGACTATCACCTTCTATCTCTATGAATTTGACTAATCTAGGTGTTTGATAAGAGGGCAATTATTCAATATCTATAATTTTGTGAAAGCTTATTATTACAGTTAGCATAATTCTTCCAGGTTCTTCCATATTGTAGCAGGACAGAATTTCCCTCCTTTTCCAAGTTGAATAATATTCTACTGTATGTACATAGCACATTTTACTCATATTTATCCATCAATAGACACTGGAATTCCTTCCATCTTTTTGTTATTGTAAATAATGCCACTATGGACTTTGCTATAAAAATGTCTGTTCATGTTCCTGCTTTCAAATTTTTAGGATATACCCAGACACAAATTTGCTGGATCATAGGATACTTCTATGTTTAATTTTCAATGATTTGCCATACCATTTTCTGTTGTGGCTGTATTCCAATACATGAGAGTTCAAATACACAAAGGAGAAATGTAATAAATATACATTTAAATCCATATTTGGCAGCTCAAGAAAATTAGATACTTTCTGTGAAGAAATGCAAAGATGAAGGCCAAGGTAGTAGATTAGAAGAGGGTCAGGTTTTCAAACGTCACCATGCCATATGAAAGAAATATTTGGACTATGCAAAATGAAAAACTGACTGAAACACCTGGATGAATTCAAGACCACCTAAGAGGCATACCTTGACAAAAGAAAGGTCTAAGAAGAATCATCTATTCATTTATGTCTGGGCCATTTGTCCTGAACTCTAAATAGGTAATCTCCTCTAAGAATTTACAAGCGGACATTTGTACACTCTTGTATGAACTGAGAATGCCAAAGCTAGTATATTAGCATGAAAGTAGCCAACTTATCCAGTCTAGGAATGCTCATGGTAGAAGGAATCATAGAAAAATTCCAGAAACTCTTCCACTCAATCCAATACCCACAAGGTTTTGTGAAACAAAGTTTTCCCTCCTTTCCACATAAACAGATAGCCCAAAATTATAAAATATGGGCAAACCAAAGCTATCAAACATTTAAATATAATAAATAGCACCTCTACACTTCAAAGTAGATGATAGAATTATCAATAGATAACATTAAAATGTTATACAATTCAAAGAAATGAAAAGAATATTGTTCTTCCATTATTTACCAGCCTATACGAAAAGAATTAAATTTCTACAAAATTAAACAGTAACGTCACTGAAATAAAGGAATTGCTAATACACAATATCACACATAACTGAGTACATGATGAATACAATGATAATTCTAAAGTAATTGATCAAAATGTAGCATATAAAAATACAAGGTGGAAAATACGAAGAAACTTAAGAAATATGAAGAAAAGAGTAAGAAAGGTCAATATGCCCAGTGTTAGTTTTATGAAGCAGAGGTGATACATGAAAGACAATCTTGAAAGATAATGGCAGAAAATTTTCCAGCGTAATCAGATACTAATCATCAGATTCACAAAATACACTAAATCACAACCATTAGATTTGAGACCAAATTTACATTTAAACTCAATGTAATTAATATTCTGTAGATATAATGAACTTAATAGCAGCCAGAGACAAATAACAGATTTCACCACATGCAAAAAAAGAGTAAAGCTTTTAGAAGCTATTAGAAAATAAATAATACCTCATAATGCTGACAAAAGTAATTAGATTTTATAGCAAAAAACAAACAAGAACCCCATCCCACCTCCAAAAAAAATCTGACAAGAATGAGAATGCAAAAAATCAAGATATATTCAAAGGAGAAAATATTCAGAAAAATTTTTTTTTTGGTACTGGGAATCAAACTCAGGACCTTGTGTTTGCCAGGCAGGCACTTGTACAGCTGAGCTGTATCCCTGGCCCTTGAGAGATTTTTTTACCAAAATATTTTCACCTGAGAAATTCTAAACTCTCCTATGAAGGAAAAATTGAGTTAAACCATTAATAATGAACAAAAGAATCAATAAATCTGTGGTTATATTTTTATGAGGAATAACTGCATTGGCTACAAGAATAGTGAATAAATTGATTTAGGATCTAACTTAAAAGTTGACAATTTTCAAAATTAAAATATTCTAAAAATATTTCAGAACAAAATATTGTTCTGAAAGAGTAGTTTTTGGTTACCCTTTGACTTTATTAATTGTCCATAAGAATATAAAAACAGGAAATAAATACATAGTTTTGAACTCAACTAAACATAGTGAAGAGAATCTTGACCAATCCAAACAAGATTTTAAAATGAAAAATAATAGGAAGTACTTCAAAGAATAAAGAGCTGGGAGCTCATCTTATTAAAAAGTTTTTGCACATCAAAAGAAATCACCAGCAGAGTGAAAGAAAACCCACAGAATGGGAAAAAATTTTAGCTAACTGTCCCTCAGGCAAAAGGCTATCTAGAACATATAAAGAATTGAAAAAAAAAATTGAAAAAAATTAGACCCCTCAAATTCAAAGACCCATTCCAAAAATGGGCATCTGAGATGAATATGTACTTCTCAGAAGAAAAAATATAAATGGCAAATAAATACATGAAAAGATGTTCAACATCACTGGTCCTTCAAGAGATGCATATTAAAAAACACTGAGATTCCATCTCTCTCCAGAAACAATGGCTATCGTCAAGAAATCAACTAATAGCAAATACTGGCAGAGTTGTGGGGAAAAGGACCCCTTCTTCACTGTTGGTGGGAGTGTAGAATGGTACAACCACTGTGGAAATTCCTCAAAAAACTAGGAATGGAGGTCCTATTCCACCCAGCTATTCCCCTTCTGGGTGTTTCCGCAAAAGAATAGAAAACATCATACCACAGCAATACATGCGCACCCATGTTTATGGCAGTATAATTTGTAATAGCCAAATCTTGGAAACAACCCAAGTGCCCATCAACTGAGGAATGGATAAAAAGATATGGTAGTTTTGCACATGAAGTAGTACTCATCTATAAAGAAGGACAAACTTGAGACTTTTATAGGTAAATGGATGCAACTTGAGACCATACTCATAAGTGAAATAAATAAGGCTAGTATGTGTAAACATTGTATCCCTAGTATAAAAAAACTGAAAGAGTAAATAAGACTCAAAATGTACAAACAACTTTGTGAGAGTGAAAGGGGAAGAAACTGCTCAAAAGGAAAGAACAACTGGGATGGGGGAAAGGAAAAAAGAAAGAAGGAAAAAGATATATATATATGTATAAAATTATTTGTCTTGTATATATATATAGCATTAATCTTTATTAGTTTATCAAAAGAATGGTTTATGCTTTCATTATTTGATCATTTTTTCATGCCTATATCTTGTAATCTGAGCAAGTATTTTGAAGATAA
>RJWT010014707.1:0-20892 GCA_004365215.1 Cuniculus paca | reverse complement strand
CGGTGCCGGGAAAAAAAAAAAAGAAAAGAAAAAGAAACTAGGTGTACAAGAACCCAGTGACAAATCAGAATGATCAGAATATATAATACTGAGTACTGCAGACTGGGAAAAATATGGAGGGAGACTATGGAATGTTGGAGAGTCAGCGTGAGAAAAAAACAGTTCTAATGTTCTAACAGCAATGTGGGGACTATGCTTTGCATAATAATCTACTGTATATTCTATGATTAACTAGAAGAGAGGAGTTTAAAAATTCCAAATATAAATTAATAAATTATTTTCTGATGAAGAAACAAAGTTTCTACAAAATTAATAGACTCCCCAAGGTTTCAGAGTGCTAACCAATATAATCTGCTTGAATTCCAGTCTACTAACTTTTCAATACATCACAAACAAATTAATACCCAAGAAGGAAAACCTCTTTCAGAAAGCTATAGACTTGAATTGAAAGGATTGTAGGGATTGTGAGAACATCTGAGCTGAGAAGAAATAAATTTCCTTCTAAGTTTGAAAAATGCAAAAGAAGTGGAAGATAGATTTAGACAGAAGTACTTTTCTTTTCTAGCACCTCTTCCTCTTTAAGCCTGTTGGATATTTTTCCCCTAAAGAAATAAAAAGAATTTTACCCTATTGTTAAGGTTATATGTTATGTCTTGTTGATTCATATTCATAATATTGATTTACTGTTTTTCTTTAACTATGTATGAGCCATTTTACAAAGAACGTATATAAAATATAGAAATATCAAATATTGATAATGATCAAAAGATTTTACATTAAATGTGTTAGTCATGATTAGATCTTGGCAAACAGACAAACTGAGAAGAATAAATATTTTTTTGCTCCTTCAGGAAGATTTAGAAATTTACTGAAAAGCTTCATGTGTATTATAATCAGATTCTTCAATACAGGATAGAGCTGTGTCTTACTTTTAAAACTTATGTTATAAGATGAATATCTAAAAATGACAGTAATGAGTTTCCTTAGTTACTGTTTAAATATGGTAATAATGTTTTCAAATACCAGAAATCAAAATATTTCTATAAGTGTAAAAACCAATTTTTTTATTTGAATGTGTATCAATTTTATATAGCTTGCATTTTTTCTTGTATTAATATTAAACTAAATTTTGAGCACATCATTAAAATACAATTAAAAATTGCTAGAGAAATGCATATTCAAAGATGAAAAGAAATCCACACATAAATCAAATATTTCTGAGTAAATGATTAAAACTCATTTTTTTCTTTTTACTAGAAAATATTTACCTAGATTCTTTGACATAAATGTCTCTAGAATAAACTTAATAATACAAATGAAATTCATGCCTAATGTTATTATTTAATGGTTAGTTACACTTTCATAAATATATTTCATTATATAAATCAATTTTTCCTTCAGTACAGTACTTTGACTTCAAATTACATTGTTTTTCCTTAATCTCCTTTTCCAGAAAGTTTTGATATAGAAATGTGGGGACAAATTTTAAAAAATTTTAAAAATCAGTGAAACACATGTGTATGCTTGTACATTTACTTACGTAAGCCTGTAAGTTTATATGTAAATGCTTAAATGTGTACCCATGTAAATATGTGTGAATTTTTATTTATTTCTTCAGATTTAAAGCAAAACATTAGTCTATGAATACTATAAAAGCAGTGATTTAATCTATGGTTAAAAAAATTTAAATCCCAAGTAGCCCTTGATAACTATGGGTTCTGTATCAATGTATTCAATCAACCATAGATTAAAAATATTTTAGGGAAAAAAACTGTGTGACAAATGAACATATTTCTTAATTTTTTCCTCGTTATTTTCATCAAACAATGTACTATAATAATGATTTATGTAACATTTCAAAGTCAATGTAAGTATTTTTAGAATGATTATATAGGTGGATGTGCATATCTTATATGTAAATATTACACTATCTCATGTAAGACATTGAACAACGATGGATGTTTTTGGGCTCTGGTACAAACAACTCAAGTATATCAAGGGACAATTATATATATATATATATATATATCATAATAAAACTGTTAAAAATAAGACAAAAAGGCAAAAAGTAAAATAATCAAGAAAGGGCTTATGAAGCTAAAGAAAAATAACCTTTCATTATATAGCTTGATAATAGGAATGATAGTGGACTTTTCATCAGAAACAATGAAGAACAAAAAAGAAAAAAAAATACATCTACAAAGTGCTTACAAGATGTAAAAAGTATCAACCAAGACTTAAATCTCCAACAAAAATAACCTTAAAATATAAGAGTGAAATGGCAACATTTTGAGATAAACAAAACTATGACAAATTTTATATCAAAAGACTTGTGTTTTTAGAAAACCTTTTCATGTTAAAAAAAAGGTGCCGTATAGAACCTTGTTTGAACAAAAATGAAGAAATGTTCAAAATATGGATAAATATCAGAGGATGCTCTGTACTTTATTTTTTGGTAATTTCCTTAAAGGAAAAGTTTTCAAGGCCAATAAAATATTAATTTTTTGTATATTTATTTCTAAAACAATATTATTCAGAAGAGTGGGCATGGTAAAAAGAATGGAATTATTTTGAAAAATAGGGTATTTTAACTTAAGAGCTAGGATATGCTCACAAAGGCCCTATTTTGGTAACACAGTGGTCATTTGGAGGAGTAGTACAGAGTCCACTGTGAAAGAATCAGAGTTGTCAGTGGTGAAATAGAGATCACTGTGGTCAAATTGTGCTGGTTTTACTGTGTGCTGAACTTTTCAGACTGAGTCACTAGAAAGCAATGGCTTAAAGACAGGTGTAGTAATATGAAGAAATGTTAAGATTTAGAATACTATATACAAGATAAGATTTATGAATATAGACAGACATATTTTCAAACAGTAGGATAAGATGTGTGAGAGAAAGAAGAAACAAAGATTGCATCACGATGTTGGGTATGTTGAACCAGGCAACTGTATTTGCTATTATATAGACTGTGACTTGGAAGTTGGACCTGCTAGTAAATTTGGATATATTGACTTTAAAATGCCTATTAAAATGTATAAGTAGACCACATAGAAGACAATTGGGCTATAGATGAAAATTTGGGTTCACTTCTGTAATGGATGTATCAACAGCCATGAAACTGGATGAGACAACAAAGAAAGAATATATTTGCTATTGTATAGAATGTGTTGGAGCTTAAACCAGAGCTTAAACTGTCTAACATTAAAAATTAGTACATGGGGGCTGGGAATTTAGCTCAGTGGCACAATCACCTGCCTGGCAAGTGTCAGGTCATGAGTTCAATCCCCGGTACCACAAAAAAAAATTAATATATGAAGTTATACTACATAAAGTGACTAAAATGGAACTCCCAGTAACCCAGAAGGAATTATTCAGTGTTTATCTTAAAGCACAACAAAAGACAAGTTCCAGGAGGAGGTTCTACTAGGTCCTTCAAAGAGGATGAAAAGTGAGAAATGGACTTCTGTTCAGTATTTGACTTTTCACAAATACCAATGTCTTTGTATCCAAAATAACAAAACGTGATCAACGTTAGCAATTCTTGAGTATTTCTAGTCTTTGCTCTTCACAGTTTTCTCCTTTTCTAAACCACAGTCTTTTAGAGAAGGCAACTGGTTACTTATTGTTTTGAACAAACATTTCCAGTTCATTATAATCCGAAATGTAAAGGGTCCTCCAAAGTAGGCTGTAATTTACATTGCAGAGTAAGGGTTTGTATGGTAAATTTTAATTTCATACAAATATATCATTTTGAATTTAATATATATTTTAGCACTCTATTAATTGTATATTCCCACAAAGAAAAAAAATTATGTTATATTCTTATATACTTTTTTGATATTCCAACACTCATTACTTTACATTCATATTTGATTTTAGGACTTTAGTTGTTCATCTCAGTGATGTAATTTGTCACTTTTGTATGTAACTTTCAAATGCTTTTAATATGTCGTATGGATGTAAAAATTGTAGGCCAAGTCCTTGAAGATTGTGAGAACAGAAGTTTGAATTGCATAGTGAATTTTCACTCTTAAAATACTGACTTTTTACTCAGGAAATAATTGTTAATACATTGTGGATATGACATATAAAATGAGTACTCAAGTAGAGCCAAGCATTGTTGAATTGGAGGTAACTGCTTTCTTCACTAAGAGGCAATCCTAGGAGTGATTTGGGTCCTCTGATTTCAGTACTACCCTTACAGCCATGTCCAGTGTTCTTGTACAATAAAATAAGCAGCTTAAGCTGTTTCTTTAATCAACAAACCCTTGATCAATCACTGACACACTGAAGAACTAGTTATGAAGTATGTGCTATTTATATTGTAATATATGCTTTAGGGGATGTAAAGAAAACTTTATTTTCTATTCTCAAAAAAAAACTAATTGCAGAGGCATGCTTATAACATAAAAAATCATAAATAAAGTCATGTCTAACTAAATTTTAAAGTCTCTTATTTATAAGCTATAGGATTTCAGCAAAGGGAAAGATAAATTTGATTTAGAGTACCTGAGGAAAATATGAAGGGAAGAGTGTGGTTTAGATTTTCTTCTACATGCAAATGAAAAATCCCATGCAGAAGAAAAATAAAAAGTTCATGTTAGGCAGTATCAGGTCCTTCTTTCCTATCTTAGACACAAACAGGTATGCGTGGACACACACACACACACACACACGCACGCACACACACACAATAAATAGGAGAAATAAGAGGAACTAGAAAATGCCAAGCACTACCATATACAGTAAAAAAATAACAGTCCAGGGACCAGGGATATAGCTCAGTGGCATAAGTGCCTACCTGGCATGCACAAGGTCCTGAGTTTGATTCCTTGTACCAAAAAAAAATAATAACAGTCCAGGCACCATATTAATGGACACTATGACTCCGATAAAGCTCTGGTTTTGGGGAGAATGTCAATCACTAGGTGAACAGATTTGAGAAAGGGGACTCAGAATGCCAGACAAGTAAGGCTGATATTTGAGTCTGAGGTGAAAACTAGAGCAGAGAAAAAAAGGGACTGATGAGTGTTGCAAGTTATGCATTTTAAAGATTTGCTACATTTTATCTCTACACACAAATATAAGCTTTGTTAGAAATTAAACAGTTTAATAGTTGGATAGCTAAGTGAACTCACCAAACATAAGAGCAACAAAATAACAGACATGTCAATAATAATAGTGATAATAATAATAATGAAAGCTCCTTTCTTTGAGGGCAGAGTAGTTGACATTATTTCAACTTCTATCAGTTGCTGGAGCTAGTCCGACTTTCATAGTTGAGCCAAGAGTGAAGATTGTAGTAAATTTTTCAGACTAAGGAAAACATATAGGCCAAACAATTAGCAAATACTTGTTATTTCCTGATTTAGTTGGCTTTGAGAACTAAGACCATCTGTGGCAATATGAGTAGAAGCTTTGCCTACGAAAGATAAAATAGCACAACAGCAAATTACAGTATTTCACTGCTTCAGGAAAGTTCCTAGTGACCAGTTTATTAAAGAAAAGAATTTTCTTACCTAAGCAACCAACACTCATCAAAATCACTTTGTTTAATTCAACACTATTCCTATACTGTATCTAGCAATCCTAAACTATATAAAAACTCTGTTCAATCCCAATCATTTGCCCACTTTGAAAGATCCACTTTAAACAATTTAAAATCTAAAATCCTTTCTCCACTCAATCTTCTCATCCTTAGGAATCATCCCTAAGACATGCTGAAACTATTCTGTGTATATTCTAACTAGTTTATGTTGACATTTTTAATAGACTCATGATTGGTAATTTCAACATATTTCTTGAACTTGTGCCTTTTCTTCTTGATCTTTGCTACACTGCTAGTTCTGGTACCTTGAAATCAAGTTTATGCTATTATAGCAAGTGAGAATGTACACAATAGTCAATAGATTTACTATTTATGTTGTCATAACTATTTTAAATTCAGAAATATATAGTAATAAGCACAGAAAGAACTGCTGGGATTGTGCAGTATAAAGTCATCCAGTAGAACTCTCAGACATGAAGGATTATCCAAAATTATAAAGGGCTGAAAGGTAAATGTGGATTTTTAATGTTCAAAAGATCAAAATTTGAAATGATGTACTACATGCATACTAAGTAGACAGAAACCAAGCAACTAAACTATTATTAGTTATCATGAATAATTCACCAACTGAAGCATCATCAATACCAGCAAGAAGTAAATTTGTGATTTTAATTAATGTTTAACAAACCAGAACTATTCTGCCTTATAGAGCATGATAAATGACAGGGATAAAAAACACAATGATTTTATCTTTTAGCACTATTATTAAAAATCAGGTTTTAAAAATGCTTTCTTGGAACTCATTTGAAAAATTGAGATAAGTGAAATAATTCTAGCACTTTCTTAAATTGAACTACTTGAGTATTATTTATGGAACATCATGTATTGCATGGCATCCGTCTTTAATTCAATACAGTGTGAAAAACAATGTAGGAATTCTTGTACTGTTAGATAACAGGTTTTATATAATTTAACAAAGAAGAGAGAAATAGTAAATTAGTACATTCCCTCTCCTCAAGATTTGATTTTCTAAAGCTAGAAAATAGTAGAAATCTCGGTTAAGTTCAAACAGAATAGAAACCAGTTACAGCCACTGATTAGGATTGCATTACTAGCCCAGGAAAATCTTGCCTAGGAAATGAGGTTACACATAACTTTGTTATTTGTTCTAGGAATTTTTTAATGTATTTATCCAAAATAGACTATTAATCATGTTTCCTTAAGGGTCCTTCTCAGAGTATGAATGACTCAACTAGACACGGCCACATACGTCCACTTTTTTTAATCATCTACTTTACAATCTTGCCTATTTGTGTTCACCAGTCCTTATCATTATCTGCTTTACAAACTTTGCCTGTATCCATCAATCCTAACTATTATTTAACCAATTTAATCCAAACCTAATAAAAATCCCTCCTGTGGTACAATAAAAGAATCAACTTACACTTGAAGATGGAAAAAACATGTTTACACTTTGTGACACCTCCCTCTATGGGCATCAGTATGTACAGTGGCATCTCTTAGTACAATGGGCATCTATTTGGCTTTTCTTATTCAAGAGTAATATTAGTGGTTCTGTTAGTCAGCAACTGATACCTGACAAGCATTAAATTCAAACTAGACAAAAATGGAAAAGTAGCATAAAAGCAGCTCTAATATTTGACAATATAATAATATACTATATTCATATTAGACATATATGTTAACACATATATCAATGTATTACTTAATGAATTTACTCAATAAATTTGGGTAAAATCAATGCTTTTGTATATTACAATATTCCTTCTCAAAGGTAATATTTTTCAACAAGTATACCAAACACTAAAAGGACACATTGAGAATATTTATATAGTGAATTTAATGTATTTATTTTTATTTTTAATCTTTACCTTCATTCAAAAATACAGATGAGAATATGTAAGATTTTGTTGAAAAATAAGAATGTTAATGTCATTGAGATTAAAATGCACATATATGACAACTGGAGCTTGAAATTCATTTTGGGGAGAGCATTTTTAAAACTGTCTGCTGTGAAGAACTAATTCTGGGAAATGTTAAAACATGCATGTGAATGTTTTAGAGCTAATATGGTTAAAAAATCCTACATACACAAACTCCTTTTGACGGTCACAATACTAATTAGCATCTTCGAGTTCCAAGAGTCTCTTAGTAAACTCCTGGGATCTTCTAAAGTAATTAGACTTTATATCCCTTAATCAGAGGACCAGCTGATAGCTTTCTTCAAATGTGATTCGATATTAGTAGGTTCTGTCATTGTTAAAACCTTGACTCAGGGCTTACGTGTCTTTGAAATATATGAATCATGTATTTTAACATTGGAGGTCATGTAATTTTTTAACCAACTGCTATGTGCCTACATTTAAAATCCATAATTATTATCCATCCTCTGCTTAAAAATTCCATTGTCTGAACAACTGATCATTCCTGTGATCACTTCCTTGCATCAGATGTGCCCTAAATCTTACTCGTGTTTACACTATCTCTCAATTAAATTCATTTTACAGATATATATGACATATAGATATACATTATTGTTGTCCAAATATTTGTCTCCCCCAAATTCATTTACTAATATTCTAACCTCCAATGTGATTGCATTAGGAGGTTGAAATTGCAAAAATTTGAAATAATTTGGTTATGAGGGCAGAGCCTTAAAAATGTCAGTAGTATCCTTATAAAAGAAGCCTAAGTAAGCTCATTTGTCCCTTGCACCATGTGAAGACAGAGCTGGGTGACTCCACCTGTGAGTCAAAAAGTAGGCAAACACCAGACAGCACATCTCAGATTTCTGAGCCTTCAGAACAATGAGAAATAAACTTCTGCTGTTTGAGTTTTGCCCAGTTTATCTCATTTTGTTATAGCAACTTGAATGAAATGAGATAATCATTTGTTATTTGATGGCAACAGTTTCATCTCACATTTTTTGTCTTAATATCAGTCTCATCCCAACAGCATATTTCTCACATATAATGTGGGTTTCTATTCTTCTGTAAACAAGGTCTAGCATTTAATATTTCATTCTGAATGAGTTGTCAGAAAGAGTACAGTTTTGCAGGCATAGTCTTATTATGAGAGTACATTGGTATCATCAATTCCTTGTGGAGGATACTTTATTCTAGGGGGGTTATTGAAATAATTGACCTAACAGACTTAAATGTTTTCCTTCTTTTATAAATTAAGGTAAGAGATTTATTTTGCCTCACGGTTTCAGTCCATAGTTGACTGGAACCAAGGCATGGTTGCATGGCAGAGGGACAAGAAGAGAATTGTTTGTGGGATGACAGATAGGAAGCAGAGAGATAGGTCAAGGGAGGAGGGAGGCAAACAGACCTTGCCAGGCAGTGCCCGCAGTGACCCTCTCTTCAGATCAGGCCTAACCTCCCAACACCACAGTTAGCTAAAAGCTCATCGGTGAATGAATTCACTGGTGAGCATCATCCCTTCACGATCCAATCGTCCTCACAGAACCCCACCTATGATCACATGAGCCTTTAGAAGGAAATATAAATCATGACACCAAAAATAGTGACTTTTGTATGTTTACACTTTTTGTTTCTAACATAAACACTTACAGGAAATGACCCAAGCTAAATTTCACTTACATTTGTAGTGTAGGCAAGGTGAAAGGTGTTTTATAATGCGTGACAAAACATTTAATTCAAATATTTAATTGGAAGAAAATACATTTGGAATAAGTTTTATTGGAATTCATAATAAAGAGTAAATGCATTAAAACTAATATCATATACAGTTGATTTTATGTGGAACAAGATATTAATCAATTAGAATCGAGACATCCTGATCATTTTTACTTGCATAAAGCTGCTGAATTTTCCAATTTATATGGCTATCATGATTTATTACCTTAAGTAGATCTTTATTTCCAGTAAATGCTTTAGAGAGATCACTCAAATTACCTAATTTGGTTCCTCTTCTCTTTGTCAAAGAAATAAAAAAAAGAAAAAGTAGGGAACATTACTTATTTTCAAAATCAAATCTTCTGAGATCAGCAAGTTAGCAGAAATTCAGTGAATTTGGCTCCTTGTTATTCAATTAATTAGGAGATAATGAATTCTGTCCTTAGATCTTAATATACATCACATCGATCAGGTAATCAAAACATAATTACTGTTCTTAAGAAGGAATTCTGAGACCATCCTAACCAACAGGGACAGGAATCATCAGGTCTGCACCAGGAACAGAACACCATAGAGCAGGGCCCTCACAAGAACCCTCTTTCCACAAAGAAAGTCATATTGGTTTTCTGGACATTCCCATTCTTCCAGAAAACAGTTTTATTTGTAGACCAAGACTCCATATGACAAAGGAGGGGTACTAGATTTGTGGATATGCCCTGCATTTGAAGTTAGCTTGCTTAAGGCTATTTCTAAGTCCAATTTGGTTTCAAACTCAGAAATATTGCAGGTCTGTTCTCTGCTTTAATTTTGCTTTAAGAATAATACTTCATCAATCTTATGGTTTTGGCCATTATTTCCATTCATTGTTTGAGAGTCCCCTACTTGCTCCTCAACATTGATTTTCTTGATTCACTTGAGTTATCAAAGTTAATTTTTAGCCGAGACCTTTTCCTTAAAGGAAAGCGATGTTTTTTAACCATTCTGTAGCTAAGTGTAGCTATTAGTTAATCCAAGTAAAAAATTACAAAAAGTTCTATGAGAATTTCATTATTTTCATGGCTAAATAATACTCAACTGAAAAAAATATTCAATTGCACAAGTATATTATATTTTATTAATATGTTTGATAGATATATTGACTTATTCAATGTTGTGGATCTTGTGAATAGTGCTAGAATGAGAATAATTAATTTATAAGACAATAATTTATAAGAGAAAAACTAATTTATTGATGTAATGATTTCATTTCTTTTGTATATATACCCAATACTGAGAATGCTAGATATGGGTAACTTTGCATATTTATTTTTAAATTAAATTTATTGGTACATTTTGTGTATACATGATGATAGCATTCATCATGGGGAATTTGTACCTGTACATGGTATATCTTGATTCCTTTTTTTTCTGATTTCCCTACTCTTATTTCAACCCCTCTTCCTCTCCTTATTTGCAAGAGCTTTGTTTCCATTTTTTCCCTTTCTCATTTTTTCTTTCCCTTTCTTTCCCCCTTCCACCACCTTAGTTTCCTTTTCCATTTAAACATTTTCTTCCTCTTTTGCAATATCTATTGTGCATTTTGGTCCTGATTTACACTTCTGGTTTCTCACAATAATGTGGTGTTTACACATGTGTGTCTGATTTATTTCACTTAAGAGTATAATCTAAAGGTTCATCCATTGAGCTATAAATGTTTTGAGTTTACTCTTCTTTTTTACTGAGTGGTACCCCATTGTATAAAAAAAAATCTTTATCCATTCATTGGTTAATGGGCATTTAGGCTTTTTCCAGGATTTAGCTTTTACAAATTGTTCCACAATAAACTTGGATGTTCATATATTGCTGTGGTGTGATGGTTTTAATTCTTTCAGGAAGATACTAAGAAGGGAAATAACCCAGTGAAATGGAACCTTTAGTCCTAGGTTTCTGAGGAATCTCCACAGTAATTTCCACAGTGGTTTCACTTGTCTGCATTCCCACCAACAGTGGATAAATGTAACCTTTTCTTCAAGAGTTCTACCCATTTTATCTTCAAGAAAATTTAGTGTTTCTAGTTTTTTAGATTTTTAATCCATTTTTAATCCATTTTTTAGATTTTTAATCCATTTCACTTTAATTTAGAGTTAGATTTAATATTTGGCATGTGGAAAGGCAGTTTTTGCAGCATCATTAATTAAAGAGGTTATCTTTCTTCCCCTGAAGGTTTTGGCTCCTTCATCAAAGACATGGTGGCTGAGTTTATCTGGAATTGTTTCTGTATCTTCTAATCTGTTCCACTGAGCTTTGTGTCTGTTTTGTTTGCCAGTACCACATTGGTTTTGTTTTGTTTTGTTTTTTAATCACTATAACTTTATAGTTTAATTTCAATTCAGGGATAGTGATGCTGTCTCATTCCTTTGTTACCCAGGATTGTTTTTGTTATTCCAGTTCTTGTCTGATTCCAAATGTATTTTAGGATTATTTTCTATAATTCTGTGAGATACTTTGATCAGGAATTTGATTTGGAATTTTGATCAGGATCATATTAAATTTGTGTAACAATTTGGTAGTAAGGCCATTTTCACTATGTTGGTACTTGCTACCCAAGAACTAGGAATATTATTTTCATTTTTCTGAACTCCTTTTCAATCTGCTTTTTAATACTGTAGTTTTCAATGTAGAGGCCTTTTTATTCTTTTGCTAGATTGATTCCTAGATATTTCTTTTTTTGTATGCTATTGTGAAAGGTGTTGTATCACTAATTTCTCTCTCAGTGAGTTTGTTATTCATGTACAGGAATACTACTGATGTTTGGGTATTGAATTTGTATCCAGTTGCATGACAGAATTTGGTTATTAAATCTAGAAGTCTTCTGGTGTAATTTTTGGAATCTTCTATGTAGAGTATCATGTCATCTGCAAATAATGAAAATTTAAATTCTTTCTTTCCTGTCTTTATTCATTTTATTGATTTCCCTTTTCCAATTGTTCTGACTAAATTTCCAAAACTATATTGAATAGGAATGATAGTAGACATCCTTGTCTTGTACCTGACTTTAGAATGAAGGCTTTAAGTTTTACAAACTAGTTTTGTCCTTAGTTTTTGTCCCTGATATTTGCTGTTAGTTTGTCATTGATGGCTTTTATCAGATTGAGATAAAGACTATTCCAATTTTCTGTAGTGTTTTTATCATGAATGAGTTTTATACTTTTCAAATGCTTTTTCTGCATCTATTGAGATGATCATTTGTTTTTGTCCTTGGTTCTGTTAACAAAGTGTATTATATTTATTGATTTACATATGTTGCTTCAGTCCTGTATCCCTAAGATGAATCCTACTTGATGATAATATATACTCTTCTTGATGATTTGCTGCATTCGGTTTGACAATATCTTAGAGGATTTTTGCATGTATGTTTACTAGGGAGATTGGTTTGTAGTTTTCTTTTTTGATTGGGATCTTCTCTGGTTTTGGAATCAGGGTAATACTTGCTTCTAGGAATGAGTTAGGGAGCATTGCTTCCCTTAAATTTTCTTAAGGAGTTTTAGCATTAGTGGCATCAGTTTTTCTCTAAATTTTTTTTTTTAGAATTCAATGGTGAATCATCAGGGCCTCAGCTTTACTTTGTTGGTAAGTTTTTAATTGCATTTTCAATTTCAATGACTGATATTGTTATTTAGAATTTTTATAGCTTCCTATCTCAGTTTTTATAATTAACATGTATCTAGAAATCTATCATTTTCTTCTCTGTTTTCTATCTTATTAAAATACAGGTCCTTGAAGTAGGTTATTGATGATCTTCTGGATTTCTGCAGAATCTGTTGTGATTTCTTACTTTTCATTCCTAATTGCATAAATTTGATACTCTTCTTTTCCTTTTTTTGGTAAGGTTGGCTAAGGATTTGTCAATTAGATTTAATCTTCTAAAGAAGCAACACTTTGATTCATTGATTCTTTGTGTTGTTTTATATATTAATTATTTGTATTGTTGTATTTATTTCTCATGGTCCTTTAGTATCAATTACATTGATTTCTGCTCTGATCTTTTTAATTTCCTCCCCCATATGTGGTCTGGGACAGCTTGTTCTTCTTTCTCAGAACTTTGAGGTCCAACATTGGGTTGCTTATTTGAGCTCTCTCTGTTTTTCTCATATGGGTATTCACTGCTGCAAATTTCCCTTGTAAAACTGCTTTCATTGTTCCCTATAAGTTCTGGTGTGTTATATCAGCATTATCACTTAATTGTAGAAACTGTCTAATTATTCTTTAATTTCATCTGTACCACATTGGTTGTTCAGGGTGTTGGTATTTAATTTCCATGTGTTTATGAAATTCTTTTAAACCTTTTGTCTTTGATGTCCAATTTCATTGCATTATATTTTGATAATATGCATTGGATAATTTTTATTCCTTTGCATTTACTAAAGCATGTTCTATGAGCTAGTTTATGGTCTATTTTGGAGACTATCCTGTGTTCAGCTGAGAAGAATGTGTATTCTAATATTGTGGGGTGAAACACTCTGTAGACATCTATTACCTTCATTTGTTCACAGGTTTGGTTCAGTTCTGATACTTTGTCTAGTTGATCTTCTTCACCAAATTTTTGTTTAGTAATTTGTGACAGTGGGGTAGTGAGGTCTCACATTACAATTCAATTAGTGATTATTTGATTTTTCGTGTTCATCAGTATTTGTTTTGTACAGTTGGTTGCACTATTATTTGGTGCATATATGTTTATGACTGTTATCTCTTCCTCTTGGATTTTTTCCCTTTATGAGGATGTAGTGACCTTTGTCACTCTCAAAGAGTCTTGGTTTGAAGTTCACTTTGTCTGCAAATAGATAGCTAACCTTGTTTTTTTCTGAGTGCCTGTTTTATGGAGTATTAATTTCTGTCTTTGGACTTTCAATCTATGAATTTATTTTGAAATTAAGTGTGCTTCTTGCATGTAGTGTATTATTAGATCTTGCTTCTTGATCCATTCTGCCAGTCTGTTTCATTTGACTGGTGAATTGATACCATTAACATTGATAGTTACAACTGATACATGCTTTCTTATCCTTGTCATGTTATTCTCCTGTTGTTTGTTCCTTTTCCCTCCCTTCTGTATAACTGCTTGCCCTGCCTGGCAGACTCATTCTGTTAGAGTTCATGAAGCTGTAATCCTCATCATTGCTTTTTAGACTATCCTTCAGAACATTTTGAAGTGCTGGTTTGGTGTTCATGAATTTCCTTGGGTGTTCATTTTCATGGACGTATCTTATTTCACTATCAGCTTTGAAAGATAGTTTTGTAGGGCACATCAATCTGGGTTGGAGGTAGTTTGATTTTAAAACTTGAAATCCTTCACTCCAAGCTCTCTTTGACTTGAACATCAAAGAAAATTCTGGTATGAGAAGTCTACTATGATTCTGATGGGCGTTTCTTTATAGGTGGTTTGTGTCTTTTCTCTAACATCTTTTAATATTCTGTTCTTGTGTTGAATTTCTAGAATCTTGACTATTATATGCCTTGGTGTAGATTCTTTTTTTGATCATGGCTAGAGTTCTGTATACTTCTCTTATCTGGATGTCAAATTCTTTTTCCTTGCTTGGAAAGTTTTCTGTCATGACTATAATGAACAGGTTTTTTTTTTTAATGTCATTTCTATTATCTCCTGCCTTTTCTTTTACTCAAATCTTATGTTACTCTTTTTTGCATCATCCAGAAGCTGCTATATTTATTTCTGATGCTCCCTTACTATTTTTAAGAAATCTTTCTTTTCATGTTCACTAGCCTGTTCTTTATATCTGCTTTTCTGTCCTCATATTGGCTCACTCTGCTGCATATACTTTCAGTAATCTTTTTAATTTCCTGGATATATCTTTGAATCTGTTTCATGGATTCCATTTCTTTTCTATGTTGGGAATTCATGGTTTCTATAATTTTAGTAAGCTTGTCTATTTATTCTTTTTTATCTGTATCTGCTCTAGACTCATGAAGCATTTCTTTCATTATAGTTACCATCTCTGTAGTTATCTGAGAAATTATTTCTCATTTGATTTTTTCTAAGGCCTCATTCATTTGCTTTGTCACTTCTATAGTTACTACTTCAGATAGTCTAGGTGGGTGGCTTTCAGATTGCTCCAACTATTTGCCCCCTGGGTTTGTCTTTGGTGAGTTGGAAGTCAGGGGGAGCATCTTGTTTAGTTGTCTTCTCATTTTCTTCTTTCATTTTTTATTTTTTTGGTTTGTTTATTTCCTGGGTTGATGTCTGGAAATTGCTTATGGTGAGTAACTTTATTGCTGATATTTAGACCCCTTAGGAAATGACTACCTCTCAGAGGCTGTCTTCCACGTATAGCTAACTTCTGTGTCTATTGCAAGACCCCACCTCTTTAATTTATTGGGGATGAGAACTTGCTACTTGGCCTCCACCCTGGTTCTTTGATACTGAACTTTATTATTTTCAAAGACACTTAGGCAATTTCAGTCTTGGTACATCAGAAAGAATAATTGATTAGAACCATTATTTCATCTCAGTTAAAGTGGTACCATCAACAATAACAATAGCATCAAGCATAGCCTAGGAAATGATAAGCTGTGGTAACTATTAATTTGCTGCCTTTAACTAAATGAACAGATTTGTAGTTATGTAACAAAATCTAAAATGACCCAGAAGATTATATGTAATAAATAAACCCTCAATATGGTGATTTTACCCTCATGAAAGAAAATATGTAAGGGGTTGGGGGAAAAATAGAGAAATAGAAGAAGAAGAGATTAGAAACAAGGCTGGAAGACAAAGGAAGATTACACAAATTTTGGGAAACTGGTGAAGAACACAAGAATCAAAAAGAAAGGGAAAAAGTAAAAATAAGTACAGAACAGAACAAGAACAATAACAGCAACAACAAAATCCCTAGAAACCATGTTCACACCCATACAGAAGCAAAAATAAACAATCAAGAAAAAAATGAAGGAACAACCAAAAAGAAAATCAAGAGCGAGAAAAAAAGAAAATAAGAAAAAAATATTTCCACTTCAAGGTGTATCTCTGCTGCCACTGGTAGACAATATGGGCAAAGAGTCTAGATTCAAGGTACTTAGTCCCAGCAAGCCCACTGCAGCTCTATGATGGGGTACCAAACAATCCCAGAAAGCCTGTATATTTAGCTTGCCCAAGCTCAGGCTGGTTTCTGACTGTGAAGCTAGAACCAGATTTGCTCAGCCTGCAGCACTCTGGAAGTCATCTGCCAGTTTAAACCTATCTCCCTTTTTGCCAACTTGAACTGGGCAAGCTGACCTGAAGGTGTTTTGAGTTTTGAGCTCAGTTGACCCTTCTTCAAGATGGCTACCAGTCAGTTGCCCTCACCCGAGGGATGTCTGAATTCAAATTATTCAGCAACCACCACAGTCCACTGCATCCACTGATCTGTCCTACTGGTGCTTTCTCCATGGAGGTGTCTTGGGTTGTCAGTAGTCACTGTGTGTCTGCAGGTTGGAGCTGCCCCTCCAGTGCAGTGAGTCCAGGTTCAAGGATAAAGCTCTCCACGACACTTCCTTCTTTGTTGAAGTTCCTCTCTTTGCTCTCCTCTTGAGCTTCAATTCTTCTATTCTCATTTCAGAACCTTCCTGGGTCCTGGGAACCCACTTTATTCCTTGCTGTCTTCCTCACATTGCTATATTCCAGTGTCTGGACAATAAATTTTAGAGGGGTTCTTTCTCTGATGCTCACCATTCTGCTATCTTCCTCACATGGTAGTTTTAACTATACTTTTTGAGAAATATGCACATAATTTTCTAAGTGGTCACACTAATTTACTTTTTCACTAACAGTGTGTAAGAGTTCCCCTTTAAGCCAGGCATTGTGTGACACAATGACTGTTTTAGTAACTTTCTCCCCCTCGAGACACAATACCTAACACTCACAGGTTAAAGGAGATGTTTATGTTGGTTAACTTCTTTAAGAGATCCTAATCCATAGTCAGCTGACTCCAAGACAGAGGCAACATGGTGGAAGGGCCCAGCAAAGTAAACCTACTCTTTTCGTGTTGACCAGAAAAATGAGAGAGAGGGTGGAGTCAAGGATGGAGATGTACCACTCCAGGCCATGTCCCCAGTGACTCACTACCAATAAGTTTCCACCTCTCAAGAGCACATTCAGCTACTGAACTCATTATGGACATATATACCAATGAGTAGAGCATCCCCATAATCTGACCATGCCCCCAAAATCCTGCCTTGGATAATCTCACCACTTGGAGAATCTGAAGCACAAAGATCATGAGAGTGGGTTCAGTGTAGGCAACTTAGCAACTTAGCGAGAGTCTGTCTCAAAATAAAAATGAAAAGGGCAACAGATGTTGTTTAATTCCCAGGAATAAAAAAACTCCCCCTTTTCTGAATTCTGACAGTTGAAATTAGTTTTATTTATTAATTGCTTTTAAAATTTTAAGAAGTCTTCAAGATAGAAGTATGCCTTCTTCCATCCACTCCTTTCTTTGTCAGGAATGCAGTGTAGTCTCATTAGACTATTAACTGGGGACTCAGTAATAACTCACAGAGAGTATACTACATGAGTAACAAGTCAAAAGTCAAAAGTCTCTTCTCCTGTTCCTCATCTTTACTAAAATATCCACAGATATAAATTAAAAAGAAGAAAGAGTAGGAAGTCAACAATTTGTCTCTCCATTCCAAAGTGAGTGAAAGGGAGAGAAGGGAAAATAAAGGCCTACATAATAAGGAGAGACACTATCTAAAACTGGACATGAGCTTGACATTCTGAATTGCACAGAATGTTAATAATTAACACGGACAGGAAAGTTGTCTACCTAATTTATAGGTAATGGAAATTTGTCATATCAAGTTGGAGACACATGTTTCTTATTAAATCAAAACCCTAAGAAGTTAGATATATTTGTACACTGTTGCTCAGAATTAGTATTGAAGTACATTTGGAGACCATTAAATGCCTAACTAAATTAAATTGACTAAAATACATTGCAAAACTGAAAACTTATGCAACACCGAAGTTAATCATAAGTAATAACCATGAATCTATAATGTAATGTTAAGTGAAATAATAAACAATAAATTTTTCCTTATTTTTTGTCTAATTAAAACCTAGTATCTTTCTTGTTTCAGGGTGAATGTCAAAAATGTCCATATTTCTAATTGCTACAGACTCATCAGGCATATATACAAACACCTCTTCTCCTGTATTTAAAATCTTCAGGACAATAAGTTAGTTTTTTAATTATGTGATTTTTGAGACTAAATAAAAGAAAAAATATCAAATACTACATAACATCTCAGCAGCCTTTATTATTTTATAATGATTTATAATTATGCATTAAAGAACCCTTGACTATGAATGCTAACTGGGGTAATAAGAAGCATAAATAGTTTCATATTAGCTAATGGTAGGATTTTACCATGAAAAGCTTTTATTAAGAAAATAGTTTTCAAACACTTAAAGGAAAAGTGGATGATCAATTTTGAACTGGCAGCATGGGCCAGACTTATTTTATTCTCTTTTTTCCTAAATCCTATACATAAGAAGAGGGTAGATCCTTTTTTGAATGTGAAGATTTAAGAGTTGTAGCCATATAAATAGAAAGGCAGGATTTGTTCACTTCTGGAGAGGCTTCTTGCTGAGAAGATATAAATAGTGCTTTTGAGTGGAACAGCTTTGGAGTCACCAATAGTAACTCAGGCTGAGGCCTTGCCAGGGACTTGGCTACTGATCCCACTGTCTATTTCATTCTTTTTTATTAGATGCAGCCATGGAAACTTGCTCCAGGAAGCCTGATATCATAGACAGTACCATGGTGTTGGCTGTCAAGTATCTCAAAGTTGAAAGACATTCAGGCACTGAGACTCCACTCAAATTAATATACAAATTATTTGGAAACAATGGCTATATAGCAATTGCAGATTTATATGAAATATTGCAGTGGTAGTTTAACTGCTATGTTATATATAAAATTACATAACCAACCCTTTTATTTAAAGCCTGAAGATTTTCAGTACTTTAGGGATAGTATGTTTGTCAACAAAATTTTATTACAATATTACTTTTTACTTGAAAGTCCTAGACATCAAGAAGGGTATGGCCACCAAAATGCCTTTACAAGGTATTTTTCTTTCCTCTCCATGATAGTAAAGGCAATAACAAGAGATGATGCTGCAGCAATGGTAAGAGAAATTTTTTTATATGCTTCAAGAAGTGATGTGAGTCATTCTGTAGCAGAAACTTAGAAACAGACCTTCATATCAAATGAAATAAATCAGATTCAAAAGGTAAATTTTTGCATGATTTTTCTTACATAAGAAAAGTAATATGGAAAGAAAGAAAGAAAGAAAGAAAGAAAGAAAGAAAGAAAGAAAGAAAGAAAGAAAGAAAGAAAAAGAAAGAAAGGAAAGTTAGAAGGTGGACATTGTGGAGATGAAGAAAAGGATGAGAGAAAGGGAAAAGAAAAGGCAGGGGGTTAAGAGATTAAAAACAATCAAGGTAATACATGAATGTACTGATTCCCCTTAAAGAACATCATTATTTTTCATTGCAAACATGGTCTAAATAAAGAAAAGAAAAACAGAAATATGAAGTTAGAGTCAGCAATCACTTTCTCATGTTTTCTTTGTTCTAGCCATTTGACCATGAGTCGTGTTAAAATGTCTATATCATTAGTCTGCATCCTTGAGTGACCCTGAAGTGCAGAGCACCTTGCCAACTCAAGATGGATATGCAACATTAATAAGTCTCCTATTTAATAAAATTTCCCTGTTGTAAGCCAATGAGATTTTCAATATGTTTCCTAAGGTAGCCTACTCTTGCCTGTACTGTCAATCAGATATTTCCATCAGGAATAAATCATGCCCAAACAAAAATTCCAAAATACATGCAATTTGTTTCTAGTCAAAATAGCAGGAAGAAAGAAATTGTCCTCGAGGCTGTAGCATTGTCAATCCATGTGATATATGATCAGACACCATAAAACTATTATAAATGACAAATTATATTATATTTTATTAAATAAGTTTCTTACTTTGGAAAAAAAATGGAAAACTTGAGTCTTCACATGACTTAGTTATGGGGAATGCAGCATTTGAAAAACTGTAATAAAATTATGACACAGAAAAGTATTAACCAGTTTTGCAAAAATGAATTAGAAGGAATAGAAACAATCCAGAAACTTGAAAACTTAGGGAATCGAACAATTCAATTGATTCTCAACATTAACATTAAAAAGATAAAGCTGAGAAGATCTTTAACTAACCAGTACTAATACACAATTCAGCCTTCTCCCAAAGATGGTTGCTACACTAGTTGTTTAAAACCACTGAATAAACAACAACAACAAAAATAAAACCACTGGATAAATTGAAGTGGCACCTAATAAATTCCATTACTTGACCAAATTGACTCATGAAGAGAAGTCTAAGAGTTCAAAGAATTTTTAAGGAGTTTTTGTGAAGAAGTTAGATAAAAAAGCATAGATTGAAATAGACCAGAATTCTTGACAATCACTTTAGTTTCTCTACTGGGAAAAGGATATATAAAGAAATAATTAAATGTGAAAAGATTTAAGATTTGAATGTTCTGCCAGAAGATCCACAGATTTAGAAAAAATTTTTAAAGGAAAAAAATTTTGAATGTTTCATATTTAAAACAATTCTTTTGCATCCAATCTCCTATGGACAAGATTAGATTATCACCTT
>RJWT010014706.1:0-20891 GCA_004365215.1 Cuniculus paca | reverse complement strand
TTGACGCCCTGTCAACTTGACCTTGGCTCTCTGATTTCCTGCCAGTTTGAACTTGGCCTACTTACCCTGAGCTGTTAGTTGGAGCTAGCACTTGCTCTGAGTTCTGAGCTCAGTTGGTCCCTCTTTAAGATGGCTCCTGGCCACTCTCCCTCTCCTGGGGGATGTCTGAACCCAAATAACTCACTGGCCACTTTAGTCCCTGTATCCACTGCTCCATTCCACTGGTGAGTTTCTCTATGGAGACCTCTAGGGTTGCCTGAAGTCATTGCATCTGCAAGTTCGGGCAGCCCTGCCCATGCAGTGAGTCTGGGCTCAGGGAGAAAGCACCACCGCCACTTCCTCCTTCTTCATTGAAATCCCTCTATTTGCTCTCCCTGTGGGCTTCAGTTCTTCCTTCAGATCCTTCCTGGGTCCCAGAGACCCACCTCTGTCCTTCTTTTCCTTCTCATATCACTGTATTCCAGTGTCTTGACACCAAATAAGTGAAAGGAATTTGCATAAGAAAATCCTGGGTTATAGTCAGCCTCGGCCACTTATTTGCCCTGAGTTACCTAACTCCCCTTCCTTCCCCAGCTCAGCTCACTCACTGATAAAATGGGGACAATGTCTACTCTGAAGCATTGCTGTGAAGGTGAGAGATACATCGTACAAACTGCTCAGTGCATGGTGGAGACTTAGTGTGATATGGTAGTTGGCTCCCTGGAGTTGGAAGTTTTGGGTTTGAATCTCATGTACCAGCTGTAAGATCTGGGGGAGGACAGTTAAGGTTCCTAAACTGTGCTTCGTAACCTGTAAGAATGGAGTCACTGTGGCACTTACGTCACTGTGTGTTGAGAAGAGCAAATGAAACCATGCTGTTCACCTTGCCAAGTGGCATGTGCAGAGTAAGCACTGGGTAAGTCAGTTGTTGCTAGTAAGAAGTAGCAACAACTATCATTTCTCTACTTCCAGTATTGCTTATAACCTTCTCCAGGGTTAAAGGGTGCTTAAAATTAGTAGAAAGTGTTTGAACTGTTCTCTCTTTTTTCTTGGAGGGAGGGCAAGGTCTGTTTCAGTGGATTTTTCAGTTACATCAGTACTTCAACCTAGAAAGGCAACTTATAGAGTAAAGAATCAATCATTCCATCTCCCACGTCCCTTAAAATCCTTTTATTGGAAGATCTTGTAAATAAATGAAAGTGTATTGTGAACCTGAAAACTGAGTTATGTTGAAAGCATTGTGCTGTGTTCAATTTTACTATGAACAAAAGAGGGTTGCAAGGGCCCCAGAGTCCTCACAGACATTCAGGTTATTTAGCATGGGCACTACATTTACCTGGGCAGGAGCCCCTTATCTTCCACCGAGGCAAGGTAGGGTCCAGAGCCACAGTCCACAGTCACAGAACAAGAAACAGAGTCCACAGTGCACCTGAAATGTCTCCTGTGCTCACTGTAGTCATGTAATTCTAATGGCAATCCTATCACCATTTTGTTTTTCTGAGTTACTTAGACCTGGAATGTGTTCTTGCTGCTGTGGATTTTGATGCTTCTGATAGCTGTGGCTTCTATGTTTTTAATTTGCTCTTTGAATCATAGTTTTACTTAGAAGCTCAGTCATGGGTTTGAAAATAGGATTTGCATTCCGTGTATCTGTCTGCCTGGCTACCAGAAAGTGTTGTGCTTTACATTATCCATTGTCTGAAAAAGGATGGTGTCAGAGATCAGGATTTGGAGTGTTAAGCTGGGCTGTAAAATAACAGTAGGGAGGGATCTGCTCAACACCTGAGCTTTCTTCTTTTGACCATTAGCAAATATATACAAGAGTGTCTGCTAGCATCAGGTACACCAAAGTATGTCTCTGATACAATAATAAACAAAACCTTTCTGCCTCAAATCTCTTTGCATTCTGGTGCAGGAGCAGGGATAAAAACAATAAGTGTGAGCCAGCCTTTCTGAGGAATGGATATTCAGAAACATTTGGGGAAGCAGAGATGATTTCCAGTTCAGAAGTTTTCCTGGAAAGGAGTGCTGAGAAGGAATTTCTGGCTGAGGGAAGAAGGTTTCCCAAGGTGGTGCATTTGGAGGGATTATTAAGTTCAGCTTGTGTGCAGCATAGGTTTCAGTGGCTGCAAGGTGTTGAAATAGAAACCTGGGAAATGAAGTAGATTTTGTGATTATGGCTCTGAAAGTAATAAGAGAGAACTTCATTCTGTAGGTTGGTAAGGAAACAGTCAACATTTTTAGGCAGGAACAAAGTGATCGGACATTTAGAAGGCCCCCTTCTAGAATTCACTAATGATACCAAATTATAGACCTAAAGATTTCTTGATGAAAGGAAAATCTAAGCAAAGTGATCTGAAGGAATGTTCTTACCAAGGAGATGAGTAGGGTGTTTTGCATCTGTATGATTTTGCAATATTGTCTCTAAAGAAATAATCTAGTCATGCAAAAGTTCAGATCCTTTCCCACTTCCCAGAGCAGTCCACCTGGATAATCACTGCCTCCAGGGTTGTCACTATTGCATTGGCATACTCTTGTCCCCAGTGGGGGTGCTTATGTCTTATCTTCTCTTGTTGGATTGACATTGTCCCAATGTATCTTAGTCTCCATTCATTAGCAGCACTCTCAGACTTTGTTTCCTGAGCAAGTTACCACGAGAGTGATGGCCATAGAGAATGAGCTCCTGTCATCTCACCAGGTAGATGGATGGTGTTTGTGGCTAGACACCCCCAGTGCACAGCAACACCCTCCCAACCCATGGGTTAGGGATTAGCACATGCCAAAAACTGTAGACCAGATAGGAGGTAATATGGGGATAAAAAGAACTTGAAATGAAAAGCAGGGACACTTAAACATGATTTTATCTCTTCCATTTACTATCTGTTTGACACCATTGATCTGAACTTTCATCTTCTTGGAATTAATGGGATCATTCTCACATGGTTGTTGAAAAGACTGGTTGTGTTAATGTCTTAGAAAATGCTCTAGAAACATTTGCTTTATGAAGAGAGTAAGAATAATGTGTGTGTTATTATGTATTATGCTTATGATTTAAAAAAAATAATTCACCTCCACTTTTGGAAATTTCATCTTCAAAAGTAATCTGTTTTCATACATAAGAAAACAACCTCCAGAAGAAGAATGGCCTTGCTCATGATCAAGGAGCTCTGAAGGTGGAAACAATGTCTGTTACTTTGATTTCTAGGCCAGCACTCTAAGTACACCATCTCACTTTTTAATGGAAACCAAAGGTTCATTTTACTGGCTTCTCACTACTCAATCAAGAACTCTATGTACTTTTCTTCTTTGAAATTGGAAGTGCAGACACTTAATTATAACTTTTGATTGCTTGAAATTATAGGGCTATGGAGTAACTGGCACGTGTTTCAGAGGAAAATCATATGCTAAATCTTGAGATAATCATCTCCATTTTTTCACATGCAAGATGGATGCAGAGGATCTGGTATAGTACATCACAAAGTCACAGTGTTTCCTAGGATGACTCCCAGGCTTTGAAAACAACTCTATGGAAATAATGGACTTAGATATCATATTTCTCCATCTAATTGATTAGATTTTTAACTGAGTCCCCATTCCAAATTATTGGAGTCTTAATGTTCTCATATATGGCTTATTGGAAATAGTGAGATCCTAGGGCTTCTGGAATTGACCACAGATTTGAAGAAATTGGGGCACGGGGCATAAGACACACAATGAGTGACAACTCCAGAAATTCATAGGAAATGGTAACTTTTAGAACCCATGTACTCAGAGTTGTGGAGGCCAGAAGTGTGATATCGAGGTATTAAAAGAGCTGAGCTCCCTTTGCGGCTTCATGAAAGAGACCGTCCTTGGCTCTCCCTGGCTTGGTTGGTGGCCAATAAGCCCAAGTCTTCCTAGGCCCACAACTTCATTTTCTTCTCTTTCATCTTCACATGGAGTTCATTTCATCCCCATGTGTCTGTCTCTGACTCTCCCTTCTTTTCTGTTATGACACCAGTCACTGAATTTGAGGCCTACTCTTAATCTAGTGTGACTTCACCTTAACCAATTCCATCTACATAGACCCTATTTCCAACTAAGGTCACATTCTGGGGTTCTGAGATGTAAATATTGGGGGAAACTATTAAACTCACTGTAATCTCCACTTACAAAGCTGAATGAAATACAAAAATATCTCAAACAAGTGAGCAATCTTGAAGAATTCTAATTTTAAAGATAATATCAAACAAGTTATTGGATTGTCATTAATTACAAGTACAAGTACCACCCCTAACCCCATCAAATATACTCACACTACCCAGAGCAGTACATAAGGGGACCCTAGCACCCCATGTGCTTTCACTGACACCTCCCTAATCTGATGTCTGCACATGCGGCCTAATCAATGCAAACTGGAACAGAAACAACTCCACAGAGAAAGCTATGATCAGATCTAATTACTAATTCAGCCCTAGGAGAACATCAGCACAAATCTCATCTGATCAGGAAACGTTAACGTTTGAATGAACTTCATTTGAGGAAACTTGACATTCTGTGTTTTCCCTGCAAATACTGGTCCAGGTCAAAGCATCTATGTTGGACCTGGAAAGATGATTATGATTACAGTAGAGGTAGAAAGTTATTTTGGATCAAGGAGACAATGGGGAAGAACACATGTATAATAACACAAAGGCACGGGCAGCCCTGTAGTAGGCACTTGCATGGCTGGAGCGGAGGATAGCTGGAGAGAAGCACTACGTTCTCTACTTGTCCTGTGAAGCCCGAGGTGGATTTGGTCAGGTTTCCAGATGAACCTGGCATGGGGTGGTCACCATCATTTCCTTCCACAGCACCTGGTTCCTTGTCTTCATTACACTGTCCATCACAGTGCATTACAAATGTTTGCTCTGTCACTTCACCCATCAAACTGAATTTTCAAAGGAAAGGCTATGTGCCAGTTTTCTTTGTATCTCTGGTGTCAAGCACATGTTTAAAAGGTAGAATAGACGGGACCACACTTAAGTATATAGAAACCCATCAGAAATTTCCCAAAATTCTTCAATCAACTTCAACATTCAAATAGCAATTATAATGTACCTCCCCCCCTTCCTGATTCTCCCTGGGGTCGCATAAGCATGAGGTGAACAAAGCAGGATCAGAGTGTATCTATATTAGCTTCTTTACTTATTCAATTAATAAAATAAGGAAAACCATAATGGAGGAAGGCAAGAATCAACTCTTGTGCAATTCAGATGAATTGCTTTAATTTCTGAAGGCAGAACAGTTTGGTAAAGCCGAAGTTGGTAAATACGGAAAGTTGGTGAAGATGTGAAGATGGAAGGAATGCCTTTGAATGTGGGGCGGTGTTGTGCTACAGTTAGTGACAACTTCTTGTTGTTGCAGTTGACTCCTGTGGGTTCACATGGTTCAGCCCAGCCTGGATACTGAGCCCTGTCTAGATGACCTCCTGGACTGTCCCAGGCAATCCCCAACAAGTACATCTAGGAGATCTGAAAGTGACAGTTGGGAGAGGAATGCAGAACCCTGGTGATGGTTTTATGTATAAAACAGAAAATAAAATTTTGTACTGCACCTACTAAATGTTGCCCTCTCCTTGGAGTGGAGCAGATCACTGTCTGCCTCATGGAACAAGTGTTCTCTTCTAAATGGCAGACATAAGCTCAATGATAGCAGGTCAATACTAATTTCACATTTAGGCTCAGGAATTATTTGCTGCAAGGCAGAACTGGGCGAACCATTCTTTCTGCTATTAGAATTGCTAGTGTATGCCCCATTTGAGAGGCCAGAGGGCCAAATGTTTCCCTTGACAGCATGTTTAGGACACTGAACTAATGTCTCTGTCAAGTGAAAATACTAAGGTTGTCGCCACTAAAAAATTCTTTCTCCTCAAATTTTTATTAGCTATAGATCTTCAGCCTGAAGCCCCAACATAACAGAGGGAGAAATTAAAATAACGGAAGGCAATAAACCAAGTAGGCATAATTGAGTGAGATGTGCATGTATGTCCCGTTTAATGGGGCATGCCAGTGGGAGTGTCCCTGGAGACTGCTCTGAGGCAGAAGCTCAGATGCAACAAGAAAGAAATTTGGGGCTTTAAGGGAGAGTAATATGCTATAGTTATGGGGTACTTTTTACCAGGTCGCATTCCAGCCTGACATTTCTGCAACATTTAGCTGTATAAATTACTCGGGAGATCCTGACGGAGCTTTGGCAGAGTAGGTAACTATGTCCAAAACAAATGAGTAGATTTTCTTTTCAAGGCCTATGGATGGTAATTTTCCCCCTCTAAACCTGACATAGGCAAATCCAGCTCCTGGCTATGGGCTGTTTACTGGGCAGAGATACAAGTGTTGAGGGATGCCAGGTGGGAGGATCATATAATAGCTTGGAATGTGTCAGGAGATGGAAGAATCCAGGTGGGTCTTGGGTTGTGGACAGGAGCTCCCCTTAGAGATGGACTGAAAACCTGGGATTTGGCCTTTGAGGAAGCTTCTACTTTTCCAAGTAAAGGTTCAAAGTCTCCGTCAAGTTGATTCTCATGAAAATGCTTTTAAATTTACCAAAATAATCAATTATAAGCAACTTCACATCCCATGACCTAATCAAGTCAATATGTGAAGTGAACAATGACATTATGATAAGAGGTGCACCCCTGCTGCTAGAGGCAACCAAACTTCACTGGTTCACTCTTCACAATTCCCAAATTCCCTAACCCCAGTGTTTTTTGCTCAGTTGCTTTTTATAAATGGTACAGTATCACGTTCAAACTGCTAAGCCCTAGGAAGAGATTCCCACAAATATCTAGTTACTCAGATTTCCAAACTATATCTCACTTTGTTGTTTCTCCCAAAGTCTTTTCATACACTTTCAGTCAGGACTCCAGTCCTCAACCCCTAAATCTTTATAGTGAAGTGTATTCGTAAGTAAAACGATTATAGAAAGATTGGTTGTGGGTACTAAAATGTGAATAACTATTTAATTTTCTTGATATTATTTTCTGCATATTTGGTAGAGACCATGGACTCCAGAGCCAGGCTATATGGATTGGAAACCTCAGTCTTCCACAGAGTACATGTGTGACATTAGGTAATTAATTCAGTGTCTCATTTTCTTGACTTCCTTGTTTGTGAGCTCACTGATCATCTTTACTTGGGAGGTATTTTGAAAAAAGGGTCTTTGCCACTTGACATGTGCCCACTGTCAAAGGCCAACTTGCTAGAAGAACATGATTATTTTTTAACATTAAACAAATCGAGTGTCTACCCTGTGCCAAGTGCTTATTTTCTTTGTCCCTTCCATCTACCATTTGCTGTCCCCACTCTCTCAACTCACAGAAGTTATGTGCATTGCTTGAATTATGTATCAGGTCAGTGGTCTGAATCCCGGTCCTAGAATTTCAGATCCTGGATTCTTCTCCCTGCCCCCACCAGCCACCCATCATGAAAGGCAGGTGAGCACCTGGACCTTCGTGTGGTACAGCCAAGATCAAGGGAAGGATCCTATAACATGGGCTAAATTGTCCCCTCCAATGCAGTTATATGGTTGAAGGCAGCAGCTCAGTTTTTCTGAGCCTCGGTGTCTTCATTTGGCAGATCATCTATAAATTTATTCTAAACTACACATTTTAAAGAAAGATGTACTGGTGGAAACTTTCTATGTACTAAAATTGTACCTGTGCCTTACTGTGTATTATGGTTTGAATGATTCTCCCTAAAGTTTATGTGTTAGAAACTTAACCCCCAAACTCATAGCATAATGGTGTTTGAGATAAGACTTCAAAATGTAATTAGGATTAGATGGGTTCACCATGAAGGGATTAATGGCGTTTTAGGTTGGGAAGAGCTAGCAGCCCAGGAAGAAATCCTTACCAGATGTGGTCCTTTGATCTTGGACTTCCTAGAAAAAATAAACTTCTTTCTTCACAAATTATCCAATCTCTTCACAAACTGTGTAGACACACAAGACGGACTAAGATATAATGTAAATATATGGATGGTAACAGATATTCTCCCAAGGGCCTTCTGAAAATTTGCTCTCCTTCTCAGCATCTTTTGGCATCTTCTCTCCTCTCACCATGCATTGATATCGTGATGAGCTTGAAGACATTTGGAGTGGAGCTTGTGTACAAAATTAAATGTCAATCTGCTTGAGTTGCCTCCAAATTTCCCTAGGAAACCTCTGCTGGCATTTAATTTCTGATTAACAATGCACTCTCAAACTTTGGAAGCCCAAGATGCTTTTATTGAGAGTGCTTTTTTTTTTTTCCCCTTTAAACAAATCTGTGAAGATTCTTTAAAACTTATTACCCCATCTTGGCTGTGTTCACTCTGGAAGAGCATAAGATCTATGTGACAGCAACACATTTTCGTACTTGAACTTAGCTGGTCCACTGATGTGAGCCAATCTAATTTGTGATAGTGCTGACGAACTTCCTTCCCCTGTCTTGCTGAGGTTAGCATAATTCACTTGCTTGAAGCCCTGGGAGGTGTCAGAGCTCCTCCAAAGACTAAGCTTGCCTTCTAATCAATAGACTAGGAGAATTTTCATATTCTAAAACTTTTGATTTCTGTCTGATGATCAATTCGGAATGGAGGGTGCCTGTTATCCCAGAGAATTAATAGTCTTTCCAATCTAATTTCAGAGGGAAGGTCTAAAGGGAATTAATAGTAAAAATGTATACAGGATCATAGTAATCAGTTTGCAATCACTCAAACTTCAAAAACATTTTCCTTTGAAAACAACTCATTTGCACAGTCTTTCTGTCTATAATAACTCTATAAATTATCTGCAGAAATTTTATGTCAAAAGTCATATGCTTTAGACACAAGCTTTGAATTTTAATATCTGTTTAGTTAGCTTCTGCGTGTGGAGACTAATTTTATCTCTTTTTAACTCCCATCCCAGATTTTTTGAACAGACTCTTGAAAAAAGGTATTTCTTGTATGACCTGCTTCAGTGACACCTTAAGACAGTGCTCCATAAGGCCCCTCCCTTGTCATAGGTCAAGTATACTTATCTTTCAACTGAAAGCCCATGAAAGTCGCTTGCCTGTAGCTTGTTCAGGCTGGCAGATCTACTCCAGATCATCCTGAGTTGTGAGCTGACTTCCTATAGAGTTAGGAACACAGAACCAGCAAGTTGTACCAGACTTTGAGCCATTGAGGCTAGGATGTGGTGACTAGCCCTCTAGTTACACCCTGATCCACTGTCATATCTGGGCATACAGAAGGCATTTTAGGTATACAGACCATCTGTTATCATTTAATTCCTATTTAAAAATTTCAGTTTATATAAAGGGACTTTTAAAAACCAATGTGGGAAATCTGGCTTTCACCAAATTATAGAATATTAGTAGGTTCATCATTCCTACTAAGACTGACCAGATGACTCAATTTAAGTACAGCAGATTATGCCATACTGAAGACAAACTTTTGATTAGGACCAAGACTTTTGTGTCATATTTAATCTTTGCAAGTGGGAACATCTCTCCTATTCATGACATTCAACCATGTGTCCCAATTGACCACCGATTTGAAGTCAGTAAGTGTGGATTGTATGTGGTGGAATATACTCTGGTGAAGACTTTTCCAAGTGGAGCACTGTAAATTTTACATTGGCTTGAGGTGGAGGTGTGGCACCGGGTTCTGGGAAGGATGATAAGCAGCTTTTTCTTTGGTTTCTCCCTTTTTTCTTTCTTCTCTTCTTGCCTCCCTCCCCCTCTCTTTCCTTCCATCCCTCTATTCCTCCCCTTTCGTCTTCACACAAGTTATTGCAAATGCTTAGCAAAAGTCTTCATATTAGTCTGGTCCATAAGGCCTGTCAAGAGGCTGTGAAGTTGAAGCTGGCTGTCAGGAGAAAACACAGGCCCCTGAGCATGTGCTCCATCTGCTCTATTTAATTCACCTTCTCAGTCCTAAGTGAGCTGCAGTAGTTTCATTTTTGTAAGTTGGAGACTTTGGAAAAGGCCCCGAAGATACTGAGAACTGTTTCCTATTAAGGATTGACTCTATGAGGTGTTATGGATGCTTACCTTTTCTGTTTTCAGTCTTTAACTGGGAAAAATGAGGTCAAGAGACACTAAGTAGTTTCATGAGGTTACTCAGCCTGCGTGTTACACAGCCAAGATGAAAACCTCTGACTGCTGATCTTCCTCTGATGAGCCTTCCTACTTCTGACTTCTTTCTTCTGCTCATGCTATCAAGAATAGATACGTCTCTCTTTACTATAGTTCTCTGTTGCTCAAATTCGTACAGATTCAAGATGTTCTTTGCAAAGAGAACTCTTCTGAGGGAAGCAAGTACCCAAAAATGCTCAAGGCAAACTTTTTTTTGGCTCCAGGTTTCAGATTACTTCTGACTCATGTGCCTCAATAACTCAATGCTTTTTCACCACAAACTGATTATTTCCATCACTGGTTCTTTGACTATTCTTTGGTTTGATTTATTCTATTTTCTTAGATGTTTGGTCACAAAACAGGAAACCTGACAAGTCAAGTTCATACCCCTCTAAGCCAGTGTTGAGGATAGCTCAATTTTCTACCCTTGGATTGTTATCTTATGTAAGGTTGCTAGGAACTTAGAAGTTCTCAGTAAATTGTTCAAAGACATTTCCTATTTTGTGACTTCCAAAAACTGGTCTTAGTGGAAAAGTGATCAGCTCTTTTGTCTGCTTGTCAACGAGTGGCCTTAAACATCGGGAACCGCTTTCAGGGACCTTCTGACCTCACATTAAAAAAGTGAAGAAGAAGGAAGAGGGGGGGGGCTATTGGGTGATAAGAACATGCAGAGCTTTCACAGATGCAGTTAAGACTCTGGGCTTCTCTTATCATGCCATTTATGTACCCTGAAGGAAGATGCTCAAAATCCTTAATACTTAATGCTATACGTTAGAAAGAGGGCATCCAGGATGGACCCTGTCAGAAGAGAGTGCTGGTGAGAAGGGTGCTGAAGGTGTCTGCATGCCCAGCTCAGAAATTACCCAATTAGTTTTTGACTCATGGAAAAGTGTAGGAGGTTCTAAAAGAGGAGCTGGGACAACTTGAGGACAGTGACTATTTATTGCCCCAAAAGGACAGAATAGTATGGTTGAGTCATGCTCATTGTGGTGCTGGGATCAGTTTGCACTGGCTCTTTGGAATCAGGTGTTAAATGTTTAGGAATTTTTTTTAGTATGTGTTTATGACACAAAATAATTACATTCATCTTGGGTGTTTAGGAATTTTACAAACTGGATTTTAAGTATAGATGCTATCAAACTTCGCAAAGCATTTAAGTTTATCATTGAAAGTGTATTGAAGACAAAAGTAATAAGTGATCAAAACTCATCACTTCCTAATTATTTTATTCTACTTTACTATTATCTGTGCTCATGAGATTACTTACATCTGATGCATCTGTATGGTAGAAATGCTGTGTAGTTGTTCACGTGTGCACATCTCCTTTTGTGACACACATTTCTATACTCTGAAACAGACCTGCTATAAGCTGAGATTCCCTAATTCTGTTAATAATTGGATGTCTGCCTTCTGCTTTTCTAGATTTCTGTCTATTCTAGTCATTCTTCGCTTGCCAGGATTTACCAGGTAGGAGATTTAAGGCATGAATTAAGGTGTTCTCAGTGGGATCATCATTGTTTTCCTGTTGACAATGAGGCCTCTATCAGTAGCAGTATGACTTCCTTCCAGTTCTCACTCCCCTTGGCCACTTCGTCTTTCTAGAGCTTGCTCCTTCATGGACTTCAGGGTAACTAGATGTTTTATAGCCAAATGTTTTATAGCTCTGTCTCTATCCTTTTTTTGTACTTATGTTACGGTTTGTATATAGATGGCCCCCCAAGCCTCCTGGAGTGGTGGAAGCGGCTGAATCTAAGATTTATGATTGATTCGTTGTGTAGCACTGGGATTGGCGCTGTGAGCTCTGCACCCGCCCAGGGGTGGAGCCCACATACAATGTAAGGCCGGAATGGGGGCGGGTTCTCTCTCTTTGGCGCCATTTGCTCTTGCCGCTTGCAGCCGCCATAAACCGCTGCCACTCAGCCACGCCACCTGCCTTGGAACCAGCTGAGTATGGACTGAAACCCCCCAAACTGTAAGCTAAATTAAGCTCTCCTTCCTTCACTTTGGGCGTCAGGTATTTTGTCTCAACAATGACAGGAAAAGTAACCAAGGCAACTTAAGATTTGATGTTTTTCAAATTTCTTCTCTTGGCCTTTTGCTTGATCCCAGACAACTTCTGTCAACTGTTGTTAGAAAACTAGTGTGTCCTGTATGAAGAAAAGAGTCTGTGCAAAGATTCCTGTGGACAAGTCACTGTCACCAGGTGGCATTGATTATGTCTCTCCTGCCCAGAAGTATAGTCTTTGCTTTTGATTTATCACTGTTTATTAATGCAAGACAGTGTTGCTTGAGTCACTTTGAAGCAGTTCCGGAAGTCTTCTTTTGTGAGAGTCTTTAGTTGAGCTGGTGTGACTGCCTTGAGGTTTTGAATAAACCCAGAACATTTATCTTTCATGGTTATTTTGACTTTGGGGAAGAGCCAGAGGCTGCATAGGACTAGATCCTATGAGTAAGGTAGATGAGGACACACAGTAATGTTTTATACATCTGTCTTTCTCTTCGATGGCACTCAGCAGCAGCATTTATCATATTTTGATCACACCTCGTGAAACAATAAAGAACTTCCAGAACTGCTTCAGCGAGTGACAAGAACAATGAGATTAGCGTGTTCAAAGTGAGGGGGATTAATACCAATATGTTTTTTCCTGTAACACACTTTTTAAAATTTAAATATTCACCTTATACTTGGATCACATCTCATATTTATGGCATAGAATGTGATGTTTTGATATAGTTATCCATTATGTGAAAATTAAATCAAGCTAATGAATATATCTATCACCTCACCCATTACAATCTTTCAGAGGTGGAAATGTTTAAATTCTAATTTTTTAGCAATTTTGAAATATATAATATGTCATTATTAACTATGATTGCCATGCTGAGCAATGGATCACTACAATTACCCCTGTTAAACTGATTTGAAGTAAAAGTTATGAAGCTATTTATGAATTTATGGGATTAGTCAAAGAAAATAGCTACTTGATAGCTATCTGAATGTGTGAATGCTGCAATAAATGTGAAGAAAAGTAAGAGAGAAACAAGATAAAAGTTATGAGGATTTATTAACCAGTGTTGAAAGTTGCACTTTTTGGGAAGATGGACATAAACTCCAGGGCCAAAGTGTTTCTGTTGTGGTTTCTGTAGCCTGCAAAGCTTGCATCTGGCAGACTGCACTGCAACCATCTTTGGACAATGAAACACATCTTCAAAAAATGTTTATTCGTGTTTTCAGTGTAATCATACAGGCATTTTATCACACCCCTGAATATTTGCAATTTTAATCATACTCACCACTTGCCAATTGAACACTGCTCATTTGCAGGTACACTAATGTTACAGCATCTCTGATTTATACAGTAGATCATATCACGCATAATTTCCTCAGTCCTTTAAAGAACTTCATGCTGTGTGTTGTCATCCTGATTCATAGCTCATGGAGCCTGGAAATGGTTACCAGGACCTGGGTGATGGGATCCCTGGGCAGAGAGCTGAGGTCTGAGCTCCTGACCCTGCTGGCAGTCCCGCGCTCTGCTGTGTCTTTTATGGCCTCTGATTCCCCTCTGTGGAGTGCGATTTTCTAATGCTTGGCCTTGCCACACTCAGTATATTCTATGACAAGCGGGTTGGAATTTTGCTGCGGGAAGGGCAAGAAAATATTTTCTGCCTGAGTTCTTAGGAAGTTACTGAAACAGAACAGGCATCCTCATGGGACAAGAGCCATGGATCCTCAGGCTTTATTCTATGAACCATTATCCACTAAAGACAGACATATCTCTTTCCCTATTCTCTTTGCTAACAGTGCCCTCCCCATCCTTTCCTCTTACTGCAAGGACTAGGTGTGCTGTCACAGTAGTGGTGGTGATGTGGGCTTGGACCTCTCCACGGTGAAAATGCTGCTGATCCACACCTTACGTTAGGGAGTGGCCCCCTAAAACATGAGGCCATGCTCACGAGCCAATGAAAAAGTACCAGGCCCAGCAAACCCTTAAACACTGGTCATGTTCTTTTGTTAATGGGCCACTCTGATCTCTGCCACACCTGTGTCTCCTTCAGCTGCTCAAACTGAAGCCCCTTTCTTATTTTCTTTCCCTTCTCATTTAAAGATTTTACAAAGATTCTGTTGTCATTAAAACAAGTACCATGCATGCCTATATCTAATTTTCTCAACTATTTTTCATGTATTGCATAAAATAAACTGGAAGTTATGATTTCTTTTCAAAATATCCTCAGTAATTGGCAATGAGCATTACAATAGAAATATTTAGGATCTGAGGTTTCCTTTGGGGAATAAGAGGGCATTAAACAAGATATATATTCAGTGTTGAAAGCTAGGTTTGTTAGCCAAAGAAACTCCTTCTTCAGCCTAAAATTGAGGCAAAATTTCCACCCAATATTTTATTTAACACCTCCCATTTCTCAGTCTCTGAGGTCTGTGGGGGAGGCTGTGGCTGTTTCCCTCTATTACCCATTGTTTCAGCTCTGGCTTTCTGCAGAGGAGGAAGGAGCTATGATGCCACTTAAAAAGACAAGGCGTCCACTGCAGACCTGTGGGAGAGAGCACAACCCAGGCGACTCACAGCTGCCTGGACCCCCTATGTCTAGTGCTGGGTTAGACCAATACCAAAGCCATCCCTGTACATTTAAGGCTCAGGCATCTAATCCCTGCTGTCACTTCTCTAACATCACAATGATCACTGACCACTCCAAAGCTTCCATGCCCATTCCAGTTTCTTCCTGCACTGATGTGCTGGTGGGTCTGTCCCTCAGTGATTTCTTTGGGTGCAGTCATCCTACTGGTTCTGTCCCTGACATGCCTGGGCTCAGGGTCCATAGCAAAGCCTGAATATCAGAACACTGAGGTGTCCTCCACCATCTGACACAGGGACTTGGCAGCCCCTTGTTTAGACGAGGAAGGAAAAATGTAAACTAAAACCAAAAAACAGTTTTCCCTCTTGAAAATCAGGGAAGATTTACTCCCTTGATTTTCTTAGATCATGTACCTGAGAAAACATAATTCTAGCTAGTTCCTTTCTTTGAAATGTGTACAAATGCTCCTGAAGGCTACATAAACCTTTAGTCATATTTGCGACCTGGGAATGTCTTTCTCAGAGACCTGGGGGCCATTCTTTTAAAATGTGTCCAGGAAGGGAGCAAATGCCTTTATCTTTCAATTTCTTTGAGATAGTGTGAGCCTGACTTCAGGGGGACTTGGCTTCAAGGCGTAAAACTGTCTCTTGTCATAAAGATGTGACAGGTCTGTTTCTCTTCTGCATAAAATCAGCTAACATGAATAATTCCCTGGTTACCAGGTAAAGTTAGGATGCACCGCGTGTGACAAATGGTTCTATGAAGTTCTCTTTCTTAAGCGTTAGTGATTGTTTATCTTGAGCACATGTGTGTGTCATGGGAAATGGCATATGGAGGACCAGTTGCCCAGGCAGTCAAGAAATTCACTAAGTCCAAAAGCAACGAAAGAGCAAATTTACTCAATACACTGCAGGGGAGCACAGGCCACAGCACAAAGAAGGTCTGTGTTTCCAGGGGCAGTGCTGTTTTTAAAGAAGAGCACACAAGGGAGTGGCTTATTTTGTTTAAGCACCATCATCAGTCACCAACCCAAGTTGGTTGTGCTCTGTGGCATACTGGGCATCGCACTATGGAATCCTTGTGCCTGCCTGGCCACATAAAAAGGATGATTTTCTTTGCAATCTCTTGTTGCCTGTGATGTACATGAAACCCCCCAATGTCCCAGAATGTGACTATATTTGAAAAAATGACCAAGTTAAGAGGAGGATGTTAGGTTGGGCCCTAATCCAGTGTGGTTGGTGTTCTTCTAAAGGACAAAAGGATTAGACATGTCTGTAATATCAGCATTCTGGGAGGCTGAGGCAGTAAGGTGCAAATAAAAGCCCAGCCTGGGTGACTCAGTAGACTCAGTCTCAAAAAACATTTTTGTAAGAAGAGCTGGGGTTGTCATTCAGTGTGAAGGCACTGGATTCAATCTCTAGTACCAAAAACAAACCAACAGAAAAAGATTAGGACACAAACTGCCATGGAGAAGTGCCAAGTGCTCAAGTACAGTCACTGAGAGAAGTTGGTCATCAGGTGGCTAAGGAGAGGCCTAAAAATCAACCCTGCTGGCACCTTGGTTTCAGACTTCCAGCCGCCAGGACTGAGGAAAAATGAATGTCTCTGGTTTAGGCTACCCAGAAGGTGGCTCGTTGTTACGGCAACTCTAGCAGAGGGGTACAATGGTGTTCTCTGGTTATCTGATATTTTTAAAAAGCTGACTTTGCTACTAGTTGATCCATAGTATAATTGCACAGTTTATGAAAATGCAGTGAGATGTCTCAATGCATGTTCACAACATGTAATGATCTAATGAAATCTTTAGCCCTCTTTCATCTCTAGCATTTGTCATCTCTTTGTGGTGAGAACACTTATGGGTGAGCATCCTTAGCCATAGTAGTCCTCAGAATGTCCAATTTAAACCACACAAAAAAGATCCATGTGGTCTTTTCCTATATTTGTCTAAAATCTTCTGGTATTCTGTCTCTGTTTTACAAAAGCATGTCTATAATTATTATTTTAAAGACAAGAAAGAATAAAAACAATGATACAGAATTTCAAAACAAATTAATAGGAGATTAGCACTTGTCAATCCATTGTGTACTATTATCTTCAAAATAGTTGTTCAAATTACAAAACATAGGCATGAAAAAGATGATCAATCAAACAATGGAAGCACAAACTATTCTTTATGATGAACTAACAGAATTAGTAGTATAGTTCTCTATACACAAGATAGATAATTTTTCTCTTCTTTCTTTTCTCCTTTTCCCTGTCTCAGTTGTCCTTGCCTTTTGAGCAGTTTCTTTCCCTTTCACTTTCACAATGTCTGTAACATTTTGGCAAACATAAAAGTCTTCCTCCATACCCTTTTGAATCTGGCCGACAGATACACATCATGGTGATGAATATTGTGTCAGTGACTTCATGAAATTGGTTAGATTTTTAGTAGCCTTTCGCATCTAACACGTATCTTTTTGAAACAAGAATATTTTCTGTTGGAACTGCTCTGAGTTTATTGGACCGTGTTACTGATGCCATAATTCAGCTGTGCCAGAAACTAAGACTGGGAAGACATTTTCCATATTTTAACCTGGAATTTCTTTTGGCCCTCTCTTCCTGTGTTGATTTTGGGACTGATTTCAGCCCTCTGCTTAAAATAGTCTCTCTCAGGTTGATGGGGAGGTTGCCCTGTGTGGGTAGATCAGCGCGGGTCTTGCTGCACTAGGTAGAAATATTGTGGGGTGAATCATGGATGAGTTCACTGCAGGCAGGAATAAAGCATTTGATTAAACTGCCATTGAAGGGACTCATTAACTCCCGCAGGGCATGCTTGATTGCTCGTGTGCTCAAAGCTTGCATCTTGTTTGTGAGGCACCATGTCAGGACATCTGAGTGGATCATAGCCTGTTGCTTCTTCCATGTAGTTTAAGTTTATCAAAGTCCTGATTTTGTGATGCTCAGAGACCATGGCAAACACAATTGCCTGTGGAATATCATCCATGATAATACTATCACTAGCAACCAGGGCCATTATCCAATCATCATCACTTGTAGAGTCAGCCTGAGTAATGGTTGTTATAGAATACGTAGTATTTGGAGGGCATTTTATTAATTAGCATTTGTTCCTGCTTGCTTGGATGATGATGTGTGAGCGCTAACTGAAAGTGCACACATACAACAGAGTTGCCTCCATTTCCCAGTTACCATGCCAACTATCTTCTGTTCATTTTCTGATGACATCCTTGATTGATTCTTCCGGGAACTTTGGTCACCCCACAAGCTTAAGGCTGTCATTTTATCTTGCTATCTTGATAACATTTCCCTTCTCTCTGAGGGTGATTCAAATGGGTCTTCACGGTGGGAATTATTTCAACCTGAGCTTGTAAATTTTATGATTAAATATTTATCCAAATTAAATAAAGGATGTCATTAATTATTACACTGATAACGATTTCTCTCCTGCTGGAATTCTGGCTTCAGGAAGAATCAGAGCTGCGATTACACGTATGTCCCGCTAGATGGAGCACTGGGAGAAAACATTTACTTTCTGCTTCAAAAATAATGGCAAACCAATAATGGATCTTGAGGAGTCTATGGATGAAGTAATGACTGTTTACCATCACACAGCTTTGGTGGAGATCTTGGGAATGAAATATCAGTTTAATGGCCTCCTATCTGTCCAGCGCAAAATCAATTACGTTTCGAGGTGAACATATTAGGAGAGAGACTTCGCTCAAATTTAGGTATAATTTATTTTCCTTTTTAAACAATTTTAGCGCAGTTTCTGTCTTTCTGAGGGCAAAAAATAAAAATTAAAGAAAATGAAAGAACAAAAAACAAAAGACATGCTATATTATCTTCATTCATATGAATGAAAGCAGCGTTCCCCAGGAGATATTTAGCCTGTTTGGTTTTAAATTTCAGATTGTGAAAGCATTCCATGTCAGGTATTACCTTCCTAGTGACGAAAGCACGAACAGCATAGGTGCACTCGCGATACTCAATACACATCTAACACGCGACACTGTTCTCTCAGTATCCAAATATTTTTATTGGTATCAAGTGATTGGGCCTGAGCGGTGTTGCGCAGCTATTAAAAAACGATGCACAAAATCTCCTCAGGAGCCTGGTGAAACAAACACCTTTGCATTTAACCAAAGGATCTCCTCTTCGTAGGCCCTGCCGGGTTCGTCCACTTTTACTGACAACTTGTTGCATTTTGTCTGCAGTTACTTCTTTTACTGCTTGAATAATACAAACTTTGTTTCAGAAAATCAGCCAGCTGGTACAGGTTAGAATGAGTTTGATGGTAAACCTTCTTAGGGCTTTACTTTGCAGTTTATCTATGCAAACCGTTTGCATTCGCTACAAAAGAGTCATCCCTCAGATAGGGAGCTCAATAGCAGCACGTATAGCCCCTTTGAAGAGCAATTGGCAAATGGATATATCCTTTGATCCAGCTATTTTGGTGCTAGAGATTTACTGCGCATACACACTTGTACGTATATTCAAGGTATATTGTAAAGATTTTTATTACAGTTTGTAAAAACGAGAGTCTTTAAACAACCTAAATGCCCACCATTAGGGAACTGGTTATAGGGATTAGGGCATATTCATACAATGGAATACAGTGCTCTTATTCAAACAGATTAATTCCACATATTTATATTTGCTGGTATTTCTTTCTATATATATTTGTTGTAGCTCAAGAAAATGTTTGAGAAACATTAAGTGAAAAACTTTCAGAATAATATTGGTGATATGATGCTGTTTGTATACAATATAAGGGCCCATTATTTATACAGATACATATCTATGTCTATCCTTGGACCACATAGAAAAATCTGGGAAAGCATTTAAGGAAATGGTAAAAGTTATCAGAAATGAGAGCAAGGGAAAGATGAAATACACTTTTTCTCTTCATTCCTATTTCTCTATATTTGCTGATTATATTTTCCTTCCAAATCCTGTAAATACAATTAATTAATTAATTTATTTATTTATTTTGCAGCACCGGGGATTGAACTCATGACCTCATGCTTGCTAGGCAGGCACTTAGGCCGCTAAGCTAGATCCCCGGCCCTAAATACATTATCTTTAAAACAAAGTGAATTCACTGACATGGTTCACTTTCTAAAATTCAGTGTGAATGTTCTGAGTATCACTGAGTGGTTTTCGATCATCCTTCTCCTGGCCTTTGGCCACTGCAGCCTCTTTGTGATGTAGCATTGAGGCCTGGAGAAGCTGAGTTTGAACTATTTATACAGAAGAGCTGAGGAGGTTCTGTGTCCCCTGTGTTCTGGGCAGATGTCTTCTTCCTCCTCTCTGGGAGAGTTTGTGCACCCACCTTTTCCTCCACCCTGCTTGGCAAGCCTTGGCCAGTGCAGTGTGACAGCTGCCTCCTCATCATGGGACCAAGGCCTGATGTGCCAGGAATCAACTTCCGGCACACTCTCCTTGGAAGAGGCTGAAAGAACAGGCAAGATGGATGCTTCCTCACTGCTTCCCCGCGAGGATGCACCGCTGACTTCATTGCTATTGACTCGAGGCCCTGCCGCAATGTGGTGGGAGGCAAGCAGGGTATTGCTGACGCGTTCAAGGTTACAGGGACTGAAAATCACTGGATGCTCTCGGCCACTCCTCCAACTTTACCACCTCAGCTTTGCATTAGTGTTTCTCTGCATTAGAAATTGAGTTAGACTCCAGAAATTGAAATTGATGACTTTGGAAATCCAGAGTTGCAGATATCAGGGAACACAATATTGGGCCTAGTTAAACAATTGGCTACGTAATGACCAATGTCAGAAAAAAGAGAGGACTGTACAATAGAGTCAGCTTTCTAACTCTGCAACATTGCTGCCATCATATCTTCACATTACTTTTGCCTTAATTTTGCCCAAATCTGAAGTCCAGTTGTGGTACCTGTCCAAGGATCTGTGGCCTAACTGATCTATGTCCTGTATGCAATTTCACCTAGCACTTTCAAAGTGGCAACACTTCTTGTGGGCTAGGACAGGGGCCCAGTCTGCTGCCCTGACCTGTCCAGGTGCAGAGAGCACCCTTGTACTGGGTGCAATGCAGGGAACCTGTACTCATACATGTGAGGCCTGCACCAGAGCAGGTGAAGAAGACTGCATCATTTGACTGTAGCCAGGGGTGGAGTAATGCTTTGTGATGGGGCAGATCAGGCCCAAGGACCCCAGGCTTGTCAAGGATAGTC
>RJWT010014705.1:0-20894 GCA_004365215.1 Cuniculus paca | reverse complement strand
TCATCGTATCTATGAAATATGTGACTCAGAAAATAATAGGAAAGTTCAATGTATATGATGAGAGAGAAAAAAACTGAAACGTAAAATTTTTTTGGTTTGGCTTTTGTTTTTGTCTGCTAACTTTGAAAGAACTGATGAATTTTCTTTAAACTTTTAATTTTTTTTTATTCAGCAATTTCACCTTTGCTAAAGATTCTTGTGTTGATTTCACCCTTTGGTGTTACTTCAATTCTTTTTAAACCTTAGGGTAAAAGCCACAAATCCTTATGGCAGACCAAATTGACCCATCTTTTCAAAAATGGTGATGCAAGGATAGTGAATCAGTGCTAATTTCATACTGGCTATATCTAGTCATTTCCCTTGCTATACTAACATACATGAGCCTGGGTACTTTGAAAAAATGAGTTTCTTCTACCAGGTACATTATTCTATTATTCTTTAATTCTGCCTCCACAAAACTCCAGGCTATAAAAACAATGCAACCAAATTCTTCATCGTGGTCTAAAGGAATGACTTTAATTTCGAGTAGGATCCTCATTTCTGAGACTTGTTCTGCTGTGTCCGTATGTCCTGATTTCTCCACGGAATCATGTCTTTATTCTACTTGAAGTGTTCTAGACGTTTTCTAGCTTGCTATCCTAGCTATTCCAGCACCTGCCAACACTAGTTCATTACTCAGGGATATTTCAACATTTTCAATTATAGTTATATATAGCACTTATCCCACTCCTTACCATCACTTTTTAAAGTCTCTTTTCTATTGCTATAACAAAATAAAGAAGTATGGGTAATTTATAAAAGCAAACAAACAACAACAGGTACACAGTATTTAGCTCACAGGTTTGAGGCCTAGAAGTCCAAAAGTGGATGGGCCCATTAATTCAGCTTTTGACGAAGGTCTCCAAGAGTATATGTGAAAAATAAAGATTACATGGGAAACAGGAAGCCAGAGAGCAAGGGAAGGCCAGTCTTTAGTTTTTGTTACAATACTCTCACATAATCTGATCAAGGTCCCTTTAAAAAGTACGCTAATACCATTCACAGAAAGCACTCTTCCCCACTTGATTAGATAACCCAAAGACCTGCTAACAGGCTCACCTCATGAAGATACTAACACATCTTAACATCACTACACTGGGAACCACGCTCCCAACACATGAACTCTAGAGGAATAAATTACATCCTCACCACAGCACTCCTTAAAGCTGCCTGTCACTTTATTAATGTGCTTTGTATTTGACAAGCATATTTTGAAGATAAAGTAGCTTAACCCAAATACTGCAATTTTAGTTATTCCCATTCTGAAACATATTTTGGAGTAAGCTTTATTTATGGTTATATTTAAACAATCTCTGAGCATAGTCTGACTTCTAGTGTTATTGCACCTTCATTTATAGCCATTAATCCGACTCAAAACCCAAGTGAAGGAATACCATTTCTAATCCCCTAAAGATCTGTATCTATTGCATGTTGAGCTTTTAGTTGTACTTTTTATTACTAACTCTTGACATGTTTGTACATGCTGAAGATTTCAATTAAAATAGACAGCAGGGTGATATTGAATCAATACTTGTTGTTTTGTATCTAGGGAAAAAGAAGCAATACGAAATATGGAAATCTTAGGAATGTAAATGTACTAGGCTCTGCTGTGAGACCTACCCTCCTGCTTGTCAGACAGACATGATCTTTAGAGCAGGGAATTTGCTGGCTTCAAGAACACAACTTGCCAGTTTCATTAGTTTTGTATCTTACACTAGACAGAGTCACTGTTCCAATCATTAAAGTACCCATCCTAAGCTGCCATTAAGTTTGAGTCAAATGACAGTATATTTTAGAGATGCTTTGTACAATAACAGGACGTAACTACCTACTGCTTATAGATGAATAAACTTGTGACAACTTTATTATACACTGAATCCTGCTGTCTTTTACTCAGTTTGGATTAACTTAATTTTCATTAGCTTGGCAAGAACATAATTATTAGTGATTCGCATAAATATCCAGTAGCAATCACACTGAAAGAGAGTCCTTCTTAGAACAGTGGAATCTTTGCAAGCATAAAGTACCAACATAGTAGGCATCACCAATCTTTATTTTGGTAGAATTGAAGTTTCATTTCTCATCTGCTCAGGACTATGTGGAGAGTCCGAAGAGATTAGAAAGATAAATGTTATCAGATCATGGGGTATTTCTTGTGGCCAAAATTAGGATGTGAAATTCACCTGTAAAGAGCAATACTCTAGTGAAGAAAACAATATGTTTTCATTTTTAAAACCAAGATATTTCATTATTTTATGCCACACTGTGCACTCCACTTAGAATAAGCCTGAGATTCAGAAGAAACTGCAGGAAATTTTGTGACAAACATTTAAGGGCAACTAGATAACATTTTCATTCTCTATGATTCCCACTGAATCTACAATTGTTCATTCTGAAGTCATTGTCCTCTGAAGGCAAAAGCAGAACAAACACTAACTGTTGGATATCTTGTCTTGTTGTCTATCTGTAGAATTTTTAGCTGCATGCAGTTCTTCAGAACATAGTAGAAAAAAGTATTTATGTTTACACATTTTGAGTGTTCCCTGAATATATCATTTTCCTACAGACTCAGTTTAAATTTCTTAAAATGCTAATGTACAAGAATTTCTCAAATTGGCAGTTATTTCTTAGACTGGAATAGTAAACATGTACTTTGTTTGAAAGTTAACCTTGAAATAAAGATGTGGAAACTTGGCAAACTATCGCTAAGTGCTAGTGTTTTACTTAAAAGCACATGGTGCCTTTATAGTCATTCTCAGGCACCACAGATTTCTGCAAATGGTGTCAATATGCTTTTGATATATGCCTACGTCATCTGGGCTTACACTCCACCAACAGTAAGGAGAGGACTAAAATAATATGCCCCTTGAGAAACTTCATTACTAGGAAAACCTGATTGCGTTTCTGTAATGCTTGAAGTATGTTTTATCCCTGTGGTTGTAGATGTGTAAGGATGAAACGGTATAGTAGTTGATTTTTTTTAATTTATAGTTTCCTACTCTTAGCAACATCATTGAAAAACACAATTCTATTAAATAATCAGGACAGTAAAACTGATGTGTTTAAAATTCTTTTTGAAGAAGTATATTGTGCTCATGAACTATTAGTTCTGTGTTGTTCACATATTACTGGTTTTTCATGTATGCATACATTTTAGTAAGCACAGAGAGCCAGGTCTGAAAAAAAGCCACCTTCCATTAAAACAAGAAATACTTATCAAGTAAGGCTAGAAGTCAAACACAGCAGACTTTTTAAATTTCAGACTATTAGAAATATCTGATTATAATATGCTCACGTCTAAAAAGTAATTCACCTTTCCAAAGTGACTAAAATTATTGGTCTTCTAAGGCTTTGAGCATGTTGGCGCCATGAACTGTGTAGTATTATCCGGATGCTAATATGGTCCAGCAGTTTTGTTTTCAACTGAAGCCATCAGGTTTTCCTGTCAGTACAATAGAAATACCTCAGCAGAAGATTCAGTTCTAGGACTGGGCTATGAACACCTACTCTGTGTTGTGCAAAAGCCGTGTCAGTCATTGAACAAGAAATACATGGGAGTAAAGCAGGAGCCCAGCTTAAAAAATGCCCATAACCTAGTGAGGCAGGAACAGGCTTTACTGAGTTTCAATTAGACACAAATAGCTTCTGAGCTGGCAGGCCCAGCGAAACCCCATTCAGCATCTAGTTGTTCTATCATTCCCCATTTACTGCTATTTGTGTTTTCCTATGCAGTCAGTCTGATTTCTTTCTCTTGGCCTCCTTCCTCCTAGGCTGAGAATATATATATCTGTGTGGGAGTAAATGCCCTGAATCACTGCACAACCGCGTGGAAAACAGCAGAAGAGACAGGCAGCATGTTCTGCTTTGAGCAGCGAGGCCTTGCTCCCCTTCACTCCTGCCAATGCCGCTTCAGGCCCTGAACACGTGGGCAAGGGCTTTTCTTCAGAGCCACTTATGGCTCATATACGAGATTTACTGTAGCTTCTTGGAAAATGCACTGTTTGCGAACCACTTGGGAGATGGATTGATTTATAGATGGGGGAAAAATATGCCCAGTCAAGCTATTAAACACTGGTTCCCATGCAATTTCCAGTCACCAGGATACGAGCGAAGAGTTCGCATGTTATCCTACGCGATGAGCAAGTGTTTGAATCCTTTTGAAATAAATTAGTTGTCAAGATCTCTTTTAAGAACCAATCAATTAAAAAAAAGAATCAATCACTTTTACTGTTTCTGTGTTTGTAATCATATGTTTTTAAGGTCAGTGAACATAAATAGGCAATAGGTAGAAAAGTTATTTCTATTATTTCAAGAAGGACTATATCAGAATCACCCTTTCTCAAGTAGTTAATCCTTCTAAATTGATTCTTCAAAGAAACCTGATTAATAAATTATACTGTATTTTTGTTAGTAAAGAAACTGTTAGCATACCCTATGGTGCTTTTGGACGAACAATCTTTAACTATTAATCCATGTGTATCCTTAACTTAACCTTCCAATTTAGCATTAGCATTCCCATTTACGACATAAGATATTTTCAAAGTCAAGAGACTTGGCTTTTGGTGTAAGTAGGCCTATATTAAAAAGGCAAGAGCTTAGTGGCATGCTGTTAGACCTTGTTTTACTTGGAATGGTAATGTACATCCCCATTAATATATTTAACTTTACTGAATAGCATTACATTCACTCTTATCTGAATTTATCAGAGAAACTATCAAGAATACTTCATGGTGAAATTGTGAACTCAAGTTGATAGGCAGCAGGGTTGGGAAAGAACTAGAACGCTCCTAGAGATCTTCTGCCTGTCAATTTCCAGTGAACAGAAGGAGGGAGCGGCCTTTGTACATAACTATATAGTTTGCATCACTTAACCTTTAAAGTGTTGTGTGATTTATTTATGTATAAGAAATCAAAAAGAAAATGCCACTCTTTTCTATTGCAGATGTCATTCTTGCGAAAGCTATAATTAGAAACATACGACTTGAGTAAATGGAAAGTGTTTTCTTTTTGTAGGGGTGTGGCTTATGGAGAGAAGAAAAGGCACATATGCCCCTCAGCAGGTGCTCCTTACATATAACTCTAAAACTGTGCCTCCACGAAGCTTGTGAGCTAATTAGCCTTTTGAAAAAAGGCATTAGAATGGATGCCAAAAATCTGAATTCAGGAAGTTTTGCCCCAGTTGTATAACCAAATGCACATCACGAGCGTGGGCCAATCCCCTGCCTGCCCTTCCCCACTAGCACTTCCTATGTTATGGACCTATCACAACCCATCTGTGTCTCCCAGCTACTGTGCAGGCACAGCAGTCAGTCCTCTACACGCATTGCCCTCATGAAATGTTCTTTGAGAATATTTGCTAGGACATACTGAAATTATCTCTTCACAAATCCAAGTCACCTGGGTATTGACATATTAGATGTTTCATAGGGTTTGTAAAGCTGAACTAAACTAAATAAAGTGACGCTTATACACCACAGTTCTGAAGTTTTTTTGTTCTTTTTATTTTGCCAAATGTCAACAAGATCTTATTTCCTCTTCATCAGGATACGGAAGGTTTCTTTAACATTTTCTTTGTTTTTGTTACAGTATGCTGTCATAGTTTTTTGGTACTTTTGATATAGGCTTCCTCTTTTATCACAATCACTACTATTTCTCTTTTATATTTATAGCTTAAATGACTTACATACTCTGAACTAAATGCATTCCCTCAAAAGATTGATCCTAGTGAAAAATTAAGTGGGAAAAAAATAATTCTCAATCTCATGACACATGAAATATAGTGGAGCCACAGTTCTTACCAAAATAGTAATCTCTTAGTTTTTCTTTGTTAACTTGACTTTACAATTTTTTAAAAAAAAACATTCCTTTTTATATTTTTTGTTTGTTTGACACTGGTATTTATTAGTTTTATCAAATAGAAGAAAATGTGTTGCTAGAACAAGTTCGTTAGTCTGTCTTTATCTGTTAGTCTGAAAACATCTTTCAAGAACTCTTTCATGTAAAATAGCATTAGTGTATCTCTCTTTAAGCTTAGTGTAACATCTATTTAGAGGCCCACGCTGAAGGCTAATTGCAAGAATGTAATCTTGGCAACATTTTTATAACTGCTACAGAAGTTTACATAGTAAAGGGGGTACTTTGTCTTATAATGATATTCTCAAAGGATTTTTTCTTAACATATTATAGTAGTATGAATAATAGCATGGGCCACTGGCCAATGATGGAATTACAGTCAAGATGATGATATCTTAGTCGTAAACTAGCAAGTATTTTTAGTTTATATTTGGGCTGCCTGGGATGAGTTACAGTTAGTTAAATAATCTGTTTCCTTTTTTCTTTTTGACACATAAAACACTTCAGTGTTACTCAAAAGGAGAAGATGGCAATAAAGAAAAGTGGAAAAAATAAAGAAACATAACAAACACAAAACAAATAAAAAATAATTAAAGGACAGTAATTTTCAAAGATTGAGTGAAAACCAAACAAAGGATTGATTCCTTTTGAAAAACAACACTGAACCATATAGTATTCAATTAAATTTAGTGGTACACATAATAAAAACAGAAAAAGCATTTATTAATTGATGCTAAACTGATAACATTTCCAACTCAATGATCTAAATATCATTTAAACATCTAGAATTAAAAAATAAAAATCTAGGATTATTTAATTTGAAAGTGACTTGATTTTTTTTCTTAAGATAACAAAGCAGACTTTTCTGTTTATTTTTTTCTAAGCAACACCATTGCACAAACAAGTAAGGAAGTGGGTGATATAAAGCAGAGTGGGAAGGGAGAGACAAACTTTTTGAGGCACTTGAAAACACTGGGTGTATTTGGATGAACACACTGAGCTGGGAAGAAATGTTCAACATATCATGGAGTGTGCAGGAAGAGACAAAGAGCCTGGTGAGACACTGAACAGTGCACTATCTAATCCCACTGAACACACAATTTGCTTAAAGAATGTCGATGAATGATTTGACAAAGGAAAATCTTAGTCATGCTATAGAGTAACTCAAATATTCAACTAAGAGCATTCACCACATCAGGGTTTATAGTTCACTGTCAGGCAATAAAAATGACAAGGACCATTGTCAGTGCTGGAGATCAAACCTAACCCCTTTTTGGTTCCTAATCTTATATCACTCAGATTTTTGTTGAATGTCCCTCTTCCTGGAGATCTGAATAAACTTGTCCTAGCTCCCCAATTCTTCACATTCTGTGTATGTCTCAACTTTTTGCCATAATTTGTGAATTCCCATAGCATAACTTGTGATTGTTCTGTTTCTCTCTGTGCTTCTGGTCACCTTCTGTGCACAAGCTCTACTTTGCCCTTTACCTGGGAGGATATCAGATTCAGCTTTCCAGTGTATCTAGGAAAAAAAAAATCTACATTAAGTACTTTATATTTTTAGTAACTGCTGAGGGTTTGTGAGGTCATGCCCCTAAATTTCTTCTTCTTCACTGCCTCCCTCTCATTTCATTCGGACTATTTCCTCCCTCTTTCTGAAGTTCTGATGCAACCTGACATGGACGCCCTGAGGGAGTCCCCCCCACCTTCATGAATTTGCTCATATTCTTAAATTATTAATGTTCAGTAAGATTTAGTCACTGCTTTTTCCTATCTTGGAAACTGTAGTGTAAAGTCAGCAGCCTTTGGAAGATCCTAGGATATATTTTAGCATCTGCTATTCCATTTCTGATATTTCATTGAAAGAGTTAGATTTGTTTTAAAAGAGATGGCCTGAAGCAAGCTTAGGGCATAATTCTCTTGGGGACTAAACGAATGAGCGAGGTATTGCCCTTTGTACGTGTGTGTGCATACATTGTGCACCAACACACTCTTTCATACATGTTAGAAATGCAATGAATACTTCTGAGAAGCACTAAGTATTCCATGTGGAGTTGGCATTTTGGGTATCATTTTGATAGCTATTCAGAATGTGATGTGAATTTCAATCTCTTCCCCTTAGTCAGATCATTGGAATGTTGTTAGCAGGTTATATTTCTTATTATTTTCTGAAGTCAATGTTATTTTAAACTTTTTTTGGAAAATTGTTTTTTCATCAATTTTCTCCCCATTGGATAAAGCCTCAGAATAAAGAAATTTCAAAATTTAACCCAATTTCTTTGTTCATGTCAATGTTGTAGCTGTATCCTTAGTAGTATATGTAACTCCACTCTTTGTTCTGGTACAACCCTGTATTTGGTGTCCTCCATTGTTCCCATCCCTGCTTTAGGGCTGGACTATTGTTAGTAGGGGCCAATGTTGTTAATCTTAGTCTTGTTTCCCTACATTAGGAAAGAGTTGGCCTAAACCAGTTTGAGGTCATTTAATGTAAGGTTTGCCATGACTATTTTGGAGTTCCTCGTACAGAAAATCAGCAGTACTCATGACAGGACATAAATAACATTATAAATACACAATCATGATTATTATGTGGGGAGCCATCCTGACTGCAGAAGATAGCAAATTTATGATTTTGTGCAAAGCACAGAAGAATGAAGAAACTAGTCATTGAGGCTTTTTTTAAACCACGAAATCAATCAAATCTTTATCTAACTTTGGGTTTTGTTAGATCACCAAATACTTTTCCATACACTTCAAGCCATTTCTTTCCTTTCATTCAGCCAGCCTCGATGTGTTCCTGTTATTTGGCTCTGTAATTTCATTTATTGCATATTTTAATCTCACTTTATGTCCAATAAATCCTATAATTTTGGTGAGACTCTGGATATAACCCAGTGTCTCACTCATACAGAGCAACCACTCTATTTATCCCTGAGTTACATCCCTGGTCTTATAATTATCATCATTATTATAATATAATTACTATGATTATTAGTTCCATGTTCTGTTTCTTATATGTTTAATCACCATATTTGACATCACCATGCACTTTGCCTCAGAGAAACAAACCTTTGAAAATATTCCTTACTTCCTTTCCTATATCCTACTGATTTCCAAATCTCAAACTTCTGTGTACCTCTTAAATTCAAAGTCCTTCTATACTTTCTTCAATAGAATTGCTTCAAGTCTCAATCATTTCTTACATGAATCGTTGCAACAGATACCAGCCACTACTCAGCTCCCCATTACTTCCCCCAACAATTCAATTTCTAGATTGCTTCCAGGAAAAGCTTTCTAAAATAAAATTTTGGCATGTCATCTTCCAGTTAAAAATTTGTGAGCATTTTTCTGTCCTCTAAGCAAAAATCTTTTCCATAATATTCAAAATTTCTTTTCCTTTCCTTTACATTTACTAGTTTACTGCAGTATGAATACCATGTCAGAGTCATATTAAATTTTTAAAAATCTCTGGATATGACTTGTTTTCTCACAAATTGATGGTTTTTTAAATTCACTCCATTCATGTATTTTATTAATGTATAAGATTTTAGTGTAGCAAATTAATTTTTATCTTTCAACATGTCAGGGCTTACCTTTCAACATGTCAGGGCTTACCTTTCATATAATTTGTAATCAAACATCCCTCTGAAACATTAAGTTTTCTCTACAAGGTATTCCATATCTTGGTTGGCATATCTAACAAGACACATTCCAAGAGTTTTCTTTCTTATCTGTTTCTTACTAAACACTCTGAGCTCTTGGAGCTAAGCACCATTTGTTATTGTATTTCTGATATCCTCATTGTGCCTGGTACACAGTAGACAAGCAATGCTTGTTTCCCAATGAACAATAATTAAAAATAAAATTGCTAATTCAAAGACTAAAGGGTAGCTCTATGTGACATCAATTCAACATCAGAGAGCTAATTGTTTTTGTTTCCAATTGTCTTTTTGATTACACATGGCCAGTTTCATGCTTGTTTTGGTGGTTTTGCTTTTAAATTAGGTATTTCAAACATTGCTTTGTGGTTTTACATTGCTTTTCTGCTCTGGAATGTACCAGAAAAAACTTGGTTGGGTTAAATAAGAATTTAAGGCACTAATGAGAAAAATGAAATTAAGATCTCATTTTAACCATTAAATATTAATTATTTAATATTAAATGAGTGAAATTTATGGTTGATTAAGAGAAGCAATACAACTTAGAGTGATCTCAGAATATGGTCTTCATTTATTTTTGGCAGATAAGGTGTAGCAATTATAAAGACATGGTAGGTCATGTGTTAACAAAACACACACAAACAGTGGTACCTTGGTTCGCTAACACTTTTGTTTACAAACAATTTGGTTCACAAACAGCAACATTTGGCAAAATTGTGTTTTGTTTGCAAACTGCATCAGGTGACAAACATGACCACAGTCATCTTTCCCACAAAGACACAAACATGGCCATCTTTTCCAAAACTGTAGAACAAATTAAGTTCATGAACAAAAGCACACTGTATTTCAAAATCTCAGAGATGCAACACTACAAAATCCCTTTCTCACTCATATTTTAAATCACTTGCTTGTGGAACACCTCTACCCACACAGCCAGTCAGGTATCCAGTCTGACAAAATACTCTCATCCTGGAGAGGTACTACTAGGAACATGGAGACTCAGCACGAACTGCAACACAGAGAGAATGGAAAACTGTACACGGGAATTTGCGACTATAGATCCAAGCTGACATTCTTCATTTTGATCATCTTTAGTGGCTTATGGTAGTTACACGGCTTTTGCCTCTCTAGCCGGGAGTTGGAAACAGAGAATAACAGGACGGTTATTGACCATTTTCTCCAGCCACAGTCTTCTGGAAACTATATCATAGCTCTGGTTCTAGAAATCCAGTTTTTCAAAAGTTAGCAAAATTTTTGAGGCATAAGAGACAGAAAACACAGCACTTTATTTCTTTCCAGTGAGCAGGATTATTTTTGTTTGAGACTCAAGTTTTTAAGTTACTATATATGTGTATATATATATGTATAATAGATGATGTATATGATAATATATGATATACCAATCATACATTTATATATTATTTATATATTATATATAAATGTGATTGATATATCATCACAATATATATTGAATTGCATACAGAATATTAAATAAAATAAATAAAATTTAGAAGTTTCAGTACACAGCTATGTTTTTAACACAGGACTATTGTGTCACATAGAAAGCTCAGGCTTAGACGAAACTGACTTCAGTCCCACTGTACACTGTTGCTGTCCTGAGGTTATCAGGGGCTGCTCTATTTTTCTTTTTCCTTCTCTAGATGAAGTTCTCCTCTATTTGAGCTCTATTCCTAGGTAGATTGTTGTAGCAGCGTTCCTCATCCTCTGGCCATCACTACACCCTTTCTGCTTTGCTCTATCTCTTAGTAGGTGAAGATATTAAGGGACTCTTATTAGTTAATATTTGAGTGTGTGGATGAAGGCTCCCTACCTGACAGTCATTGTGTGTTTGTTCTTATGTTAGTTAATCTTGGTTGTCAACATGACTGGATTGAGATTTGCCTAGATGACTGGTGAAGCACACTTCCAGTGTGTCTTTGAGGGTGCTTTCAAAGATGATTGACCTGTGAATTGGCAAATGATGGGGTGTTGTACTCAGGGGTTGCAAGGAGAACAATTATATACAGGATACATAATTTATAGTATTGCTTATGATGGTCATCTAAGGAGTCAAATACAAAGAAAGTGCAGGAAATCTGTCCACAACACTAAAGACCTAGAAAATCCAGCAAGGGCCTGGATCTCATGGCAATAAACCGCATGAGTTCATCTGAAAACCTAGAGCCCACAACAATGACTCACGAAGTCTATTTCATGGATCTGGGCTGAGAAAGCCCAAAGGTCAGAGGTGGAAGCTAGAAAGTCTATGCCAGTGGAGTGAAGGATCTGTGCCAGTAGGTCGAGGGTTCTGCAGTGGAGCCAAGAAGCAATGCTCAAAAGAACGACAAGAGGTCTCCCGAAAAGTACCACAGCCATCCTCGACAACAGTGAGGTCCCGAGCTCCTCCAACAAGGAGAACAGCCGAATTCACATCAGGAAATGAGCGTGACAAACTTCTCCTGGAGATTGAACAGCGCACACCTTCCCCTCCGGAGCTGGGAAGCGATGTTCAAGGTAAGCACCAGAGCTCCCCCAAAGTGAACCACAGCCATTCTCAGCAAAAAGGTCCCGAGCTCCTCCGACGATAACAGCTGAGTTCATATCAAGGAGGCCACCATGACAAGTTCCTCCAGGGGAACCAACACCTCCAAAAGAACCAACAGCTCCAAACAACAACATTCATTTAAGAGAACCCACGATGCAACTTTTCCTCTCCGCGTCTTCCTTTTAGACTGACAATTACCACACTCAGCAACACGCTGACCCAGTTCAGCTAGTATTTAAATTGACCACCAGTTTTTAATCCTCCACATGGGGAAAGACAGCCTGAATTTGGTGACCGACATGGAACAAAGAGCAAAGGAGAAATTTTGCATAGACATTGTGCTCAACTACTCCTGAGCAGGTGTGTGTGTGTGTGCGCATTTATTTATTTATTGTGTGTGTGTGTGTGTGTTACAAATTGAATTCCAGTTTTTTGGACTGAGCTACAAGCCCAGTCCTTTGTCTTAATTTTTATTTCGAGACAGAATCTTGCTAAATTACTAACTTTACCACACTCTGCTCTAATTTGTGATCCTCTTGCATCAGGCTCCAAGAGTGGTGAGAGTACTAGCTTGAGTGTACATTTTTACTGCTGCACTGTCAGACTCCAGATTCTTCATCTTTTGAACCCAGACTTTTACCAGGTCTTTTGAACCCAGAAGTTTCCAGGTCTTCAAGCTCATACTGGAGCTTCATGCTTCTCTTTCCTGAGAGGTCCAGCTTCTTTAATTGCATTTGTCCTGGTTTCCCTTGCTCTGCAGTTTGCAGATGGCCATTGTGTGACTATACAGTCTTTCATTCTGTAAGCCAATCTAATAAGTTCCCTCTTATAATTACATGTGTTTTATTGGTTCTATTCTTCTGGAGAATTCTGAGTAATACAGTTACACAATATCTACACATCATTCCAGCAAGAATTTTAAAACAGATTTGCATTACCTGGGCTCCTTTTGACTGCTCAAGTTGTAACTAAAACATTTTGTAAAGTAAGTGATGTGAATGATGAGGCCTGTGTCACGTGCCCAAACTTGGAGGAGGAAAAGATGTGTTTTAGTCAGTCCCATTCACTATTCGTAGACTGACTGATAGAAAACAGGATTCCTTCAAGGTGAAATGAACCCAATGAAGACAGAACAAATACCTGCTGTGTGCAGAATTTCAATATAAACACATGCACATTTACCCAGAGTTTCCCTTATGTGTAAATAAGGTGTACTGATGAATTCTAGTTTAAAATATTTTGAAATGCTTTTATACCATGTCATTTAATATTTAAATGAAATTTATAACGTTTATGACCATTTTTCAAATTTTTCAGACTTTTCATTAAAATATGTCTATGAATATTTTAATACATTTTTTACAACTACCAGTTATAATGGAGGTAATTGCAAAGTGAATAGAGTATTATTGAAATAAAGACATTTTTATGATTTTAATATTTAATTATTTAATCAAACCATAATTTATTTGTGTATTTATTTGTGATTCTCTACTTTTTTCTCAAGATGCAACTAGTTTACTAGCAAAATTAATTAGAAATTTCTTACCTTTAGTATCCTTGTCATTCACTTCCCCTTTAGTCTGTACTGCAATTTTTAAATTAAGTGTCCTAGCCTGTTTGGTGCCATCACTGTTGATTCTGGGTAAGACATCTTTCCATGTTGTAGAAAGCTGACATTTCTTTGTTGGTGTTGTCTTTTTTTTTTTTTTTTTTTGCATCTTCACATAGCAGACAGGAGGCAGGAGGGCTCTTAGGGATGTCTTTCATAGAGGCATTAAGCCCACTTATGAAGGCTTTACCCTATGACCTGCCTACCCACCAATGCCCCTACCTACTAATCCTATTACACTGGGAGTTAGGTTTCAACAGGTGAATTTTAGAGGGAACGTAAAATTTCATTTAATAATACCTGGTGAAATTATTATTAAATTAATAACTGACTTTTTAGTGATCTAAATATTTATTTTTCTAAACAAATCATATTAACATCACAATAACATTATCGTCAAGAACTTCATAATAATGCACTATTTTCAGTAACATTTCTAACAATTGCTTCTTCCCACATCCTTAAACCAATTCTCTATTTTATAAATGGATACTGACTGGGTGATCTAAAAATCAATTTGATTCTGACATTAACTACCAAGTTTTACAGATGAGATATTTAGTCTTAGTCTCAGACTCTAGACACCAAGCCCAAGTACTGGAGGTCTAAGATACTCTTCTGTGTAACATGGCTACAAATTTCCCATAACCCCCCCTCCTAGGGTTTCTTAATTTATTAGTACAGCTTATAGAACTCATAGAAATATTTTGCATATTATTATTTATTCACTATAAAAGATATGATCAAGAAAAAAAAGATATGATGAAGAATACAAGTGAATAGCCAAATGAAGAGGTACACAGAGAAAGCTGTAGAAGATCCTCTAGTATACAGACTTCTGTTTCCTTAGAGTTGGAGTGTTCCACCATCGCAACACATGTGATACATTCCACAGCCAAAAATTCTCTGGACACCATCTTTTATGAAGGTTTTCTCTGTATGATTGTTTATTAATCATGTCTGGTGCCATTCGTCCCTCGCTGCAGGTGGGTGTGAGGGTAAAAGGGACAAGAATCTAATCATGGTTTGGATTTTCTAAAAAATAGCTCATATCTTCAATCCATCTAGCAAATTATGAACTTTTACCTCAGGGCAAAAGAATCTTGTTTTAGTCACAAAATTTCAAGTTATATAGCAGCTCTGTGTCAAGAATCAGGGCAAACCCCAAATATGTAACTAAGATACTTCTACCTCCACCAACACTCAGAAAAGTACAAGGCTATTAGGAGCTTCATGATAGGATTGGTGGAAAAGAGCAACTCTATACTACTTATGATATTACAATATCATAAATAGCATGGAGAAGAATGGAATATCTGGTTAGATATTTTTAAGTATTTGATTTATATTTTCATCAGGAAACTTGATACAGTTTGTTATGGTTTGTATACAGATGGCCCCCCCAAGCCTCATGTAGTCATGGAAGTGGCTGAATCTAACATTTATGATTGATTCATTGTGTAGCACTGGGATTGGCAGTGTGAGCTCTGCACCCACCCAAGGGTAGAGCTGACATACAATGTAAGGTCGGAATGGGGGCGGGTTCTCTCTTGGCGCGGTTTTGCTTTTGCCACTTGCAGCCACCATGAACAGCTGCCCCCTTTTGCTCTGGCTGCTGCCTTAAAGTGTTGGCCCCGTGCCATGCCACCCTGCCTTGGAGTCAGCTGATTATGGACTGAAATCCCCAAAAACTGTAAGCTAAATAAACCTCTCCTTCCTTCACTTTGGGTGTCAGGTGTTTGTCTCAACAATGAGAAAAAAGTAACCAAGGCAAAATTTGGTACCAGGAGTGGGGTCATTGCTGTGACTGTACCTGACCATGTGGTTCAAGAGCCTTGGGAATGGCTTGTGGGAAGAGTTTGGAAAGGTTTGGAGATGTTGCCTAAAAGAGCAGCCCTGGAACAGTTTAGGTTGTTCTGTAGGGGAGACTCTCATCAGAGCTCAGGAGACCAGAAGGCTGATAGATATCCTGCCAGTAAAGACTAAGCTTAGGAGGTTTCTGCTGGGAGGAAGGACTGCATTGGTTGTTGGACTCCACATGATGTGTGCTATGGCTTGGCAGAAAGTTTGTCTGCAGTCCGCTCGTGTCCAGAGACTTTGCCTGAGACTAGATTAAGGACAATGGCCTGATTAATCTGGCAAAGGAAATTTCAAGGCAGTCAAATGTTGAGGCAGTGACATGGCTATTGTTGGGGGCTTTTAGCCAGATTTATGTTGGAACGAGCAAAAAGCCCAGCATGATGATTTAAAATGTGAGTTTGGTTGGAAAGCTGTGGACTGTAAAGATAGAGCTGAAACCTCCATTGCTGAAAAGGAACAGAATACAAAAGACGGCCTACGGGAGAGGCAGTGGGTCTCCACCCTTTACAGTCTCAAAGATACAAAAGTAAAAGACTTTGCCTGGGGGAGAAAGCTACAAAGTACAACATTCCAGAATGGTGGCAGAGACCACATGAGGTTCCAAAATGGTGACATAGAGAATCTGTTCCTTGCAATCAGGTTCCGAGTGCCCAGCAATCCAGACACTCAACCTCTATGGCCAAGAAGGAGGAAAGCCTGGCTGCTGTTCCAGCCGGCAGCAGACCTTGGCAGCATCCACGTGGCACTGGTTTTAGGTGCATGGAGAATGCATGCATTCTGAGGTTAAGAAGGCTTCCACCCCAATTTCAGAGGGCCTGGGAGGCCAGGCAGTGCGCCTCTGAGAGGGCAATGTGTAAAGCTGTAAATGTGAAGCCAGAGTGGAGACCCCAGAAGTTTGGAAAAGCCAGGAGTGTGGATCATCTAAGAAAAGCTGCAATGGGGGAACAAAGCCAGCACAAGAGAGATGCCATGGGATTGGTGACCACTAGAAGTGCCATAGGGATGGAACCACACAAGCCCTTTGGAGTTCACAATTTGCCTCAGATTGCTTCAGAGGCTGGACAAGCAACTATAGTATTTAACATTTGTTCTGCTGGATTTTGGACTTACTTTGGTTCCAATGCTTTGTATTCCCTGTTTGTAACTTTTGGAATGGTAATGTCTGTCTTGTGCCATTGCATGTTGGAAATGTTTAACTTTGTTTTCCTTTGTACAGGGGCTTGAAGCTAAGAGTTTGCCTTAGATCTCGGAGGAGACTTGGAACTTGGACTTTTCAGCAATGCTGAAACTGTTAGGACTTTGACAACCCTTGGAGATGGACTAAATGTCTTTTGTATGAGGGATGTACATGAGTCTTTGGGGTCTAGGGGTGGAATGTTACGGTTTGTATATAGATGGCCCCCCCAAGCCTCATGTAGTCATGGAAGTGGCTGAATCTAACAATTATCATTGATTCATTATGTAGCACTGGGATTGGCAGTGTGAGTTCTGCACCTGCCCAGGGTGGAGCCGACATACAATGTAAGGTTGGAATGGGGGCAGGTTCTCTCTCTTGGCGTGGTTTGCTCTGGCCGCTTGCAGCCGCCATGAATGGCTGCCCTCTTTTGCTCTGGCTGCTGCCTTGAAGTGCTGCCCCTGTGCCATGCCACCCTGCCTTGGAGCCAGCTGATTATGGACTGAAATCCCCCAAAACTGTAAGCTAAATAAACCTCTCCTTCCTTCACTTTGGGCGTCAGGTGTTTGTCTCAACAACGAGAAAAAAGTAACCAAGACACAGTTTTAGTTCAAATCTAGGTAAATCAGAATTAAGCAATATGAGCTCTTTTGGTATTCTCTACCTTATTATTTTATGAGCAATTAATTAAAAATAACACTTTAAACATCATACTAGATTACATTTTAGGAAATCTTAAGTGCACACACACACATGTGTATGTACATGCATATTTGGAACCCTATACTTATCTATGATAATTATGTTTATAGTCACTTAATTCTTAACAGCTCAGGTCTAAAATGGTCATAGAATACCTCTTTATAAAAGTTCGACATTTTTGGCTATTCATGGTATTAGTGATACTGTGTGTTGGTGAATCCAAAAAATATTTATCCTAAGTTAAATTAAGTTAATTTTATAATATTTCAAAATGATTTCTGTATAAGTAGCACACGTTTCTCGATGGCACCACTGGAGCTCCTCCAGAATGATTTCTTATACTACCAACATCAAAGGCTGTTTCCCTGGATTGTAGGTAAATTCTTGGTTCCAAGTAAAATTTTGTACAATTTATTTTAAAGCACTTGTGATTTCTGTTTCTGTTCTAACAAATGCCTATTTCTTTTTATACATGAGTTGTTATTTATGTCTTAATGTTAAACTTCTAGCAATGACTTTCTTTACTGTATCACTTTATGACTATAGTCTAATAATTACAATTTTCTGCTTAGCATAACTCTTTTCATTTGTTTTTATTTAAATTACCTTTTCACTATTTTTATTACTAAAAATTATTTTTATAGAGCAACATTCACATACCCTTATTACTTAGGAAGCTATCTCTTCACTGCAAATAAACCACTCAGTTGATCTTCTATACCATGAAGTCAAACTGATTTCTTGTAGTAAGATATTGTCGTAGCAGGGCCTGGTGGCGCATGCCTGTAATCCCAGCACTCGGGAGGCTGAGACAGGAGGATTGTTATGAGTTCGAGACCAGCCTGGGCTACAAAGTGAGCTCAAGGCTAGCCTGAATGGCATAGCAACACCTTGTCTGAAAAAGATAAGGGCTGAGGGTTTAGCTCAGTGGCCTAAGCACCTGCCTGGCTAAGTGCAAGGTTGTGAGTTCAATCCCCTGTGCTGCAAAAAAAAAAAAAAAAAAAAGATATTGTTGTACAACAATAGTAGATTTTCATTTCTGACATGGGACAACTTCCATCCCTCATTCTTATGCTCTCAGGACGTCTTCTTGGCACCAGAGCGGAGCTTTTGAAATATTTTTCATGTGAAAGCCACAGAATAGTTCTTGCAGAAAGAATTTTTCTAGTAAACAGTCATATTTGCACAACAGAGCAAGAACTCCATTGTGTTTTCAACATAAACATGGAAGTTTCTGTAAAATGGTACATGTTGTTAAAAGAAAATACCCTCTTAATTTTTTACTTATTCTCTGTCAATTTGGATCCTAACAGTTTCCAAAAATGGCTGTACCCATGAGCAAAAAGCCAATCTCTAAAATAGTATTTTTAGTATTTAAAAAGGACATTGCATTTCTACATTTGTTCATAGAATACATATAGTAAAGCCACAGAAAGTGTAAACATCCCCAAGTTGAGAGCTGAGCTTATACATCAAGAAGCCAACTAGGAGAACTGTTGCTATACTGGCCAACATCACTGCAAAATTTAACTGACAAGGTCCAGTTCCAGTATTCCTTAACCTGGAATGGAAAAAGAATTAAACAAAAACCCCCAAACCTCTCCTGAATAGGTTCAGATACCCCTGCTGCCTATGAAACTACCACCAGAAAATAGTGTAGGATTTTGTGGAAAGTTGAAGGGGATGTAATCAGGGATTGAGGGACACTCTAAAGCTGCTTTTAAATAAGTCTGTGGGGTAATCTGAAAGCTAGATCCAGCAGCCTAGTTCTGGGTATATTTTAAACCACAGTTTTAATTTACAACCTGTAATATAGTTTCCTTGGCAATGATTCATAAATCTCCATTTCACCCGGACAACTGCTGCATGATAATGGTGCTTTCTCCGGAACAGCTTCTATCTCTCCTAAGCCTGCTTCTCAGACCATGGAGGCTTCCGCTTAGAGAATACCACCCAATGCCAGTCTTAACAAATGCACAGCTTTATTGAAAATGTGCTGGTGCTTCACATTGTTATGCAGGCCCATGGTCATTAAAATTTTATCATATAAACCCTGCTGTCTGCCTAGAAGAGGAATTGAAAATGTTGGCAAGGGATGATCACATATTTTATCAGAATCTCCTGAAGGGGAAAACCAACATGTTTAGAGCAGGAAGGAACCAAAATAACATTGGCTGTAATTTAAATATAACAAAAGGTCAAAAACCCTGAAACTGACATTTATCTACTGCAGTTCACTTTCACATTTCCCTTGAATGTCTCAGTTTCCCAAAGTTGTATGACAGTTTGATTCAAGTGCACATGATATGATTTTCATGTTTCTCCTGGAAAGCTGATATTAATCAAAGGACGCCACAGAGACCTGAAGGTAAAGGCAGCACGCTACTTATTGCAGGGTTGACTCATCAATGACAAGACACAGGGGATCAGTGTGGTTAGAGCTTTATGTAGGAATAAAGGTTTGAACGGCTGGAACCTGATTTGGCTAGGGTGCTTTAGCTTATGAAAGCAGATAAAGTATGAAACAGTAGGGGTAAGAAATCCCACAGTACCTAAAACGTTCTCTTCAAATGCCTGTGCATTTTTCCAACAAAATGTCCCTCCCTACAGTTGTGTCTGACAACATTTCACTGTGAGCACTTTATGTTTTTCTTTTTTGATTGAGGACAAACTATGATTCTACTAGAATGCCCATATGCTGTTCCAATTTCGGTCAATGGCATGAGTAATCATTTTGAAAAATGAAAATCTATCGGTTTTGAAAACATATAGGAATTGCTCTTTCTTGTCATATTTTAACATTTTATTGTTTGGAACAGATTCAGTGATTTATGTCTGTAAGTTTCCAAAGTTAAAATCAGCGTATGGCCAGATAACTTTTTAAGGAAGATGTTGGATTAAAAGGCAAATGTTAGATTATGTATTAACAGTTCAATAATTGTATTATTCCTTATGATTTCTCATTGTTTGTAAGAAAGTTCTAAGTTGTATTTGAGAGATAATGATGGGCTTGCTTGGAGTTATCTTTTCCTCTTCAACATTTTATACTGTTGTGGAGACTGGACAGACATTTCCTTGATCCTAACCAAGTTAATAAATTAATGTTCAAATTTACCTGAGTTGTTTTATCATTACTATTTTTTAACATTTTCCTAATAAATCAAAACTTAATATATATTTCAATTTAAACTACATAGTATCAATATTATTTAAATTTATTCTAATACATTATGTATTTCTTTAAACAGTTTCTGTTACTGAAATCTAATACACAGTTTAATTATAAATGGTTTATGAGTTAAAAGCTAGATTGTGATGAATAATTACATGTGTTCCACTTAGAAATTGAAAATTATATGTCAATTTCATAATCATTCAACTACATAGAAATTCTGAGAAAATATAGTAGGAAAAGTTGAAATGTGCATAGTAAATGTATGTATTTATGAC
>RJWT010014704.1:0-20922 GCA_004365215.1 Cuniculus paca | reverse complement strand
GAACTCATGACCTCGCACTCACCAGGCAGGCACTTAGGCAACTGAGCTAAATCCCCAGCAGTGGTCACATATTATATGATTGCACTTATAAGAAATATTTAGAAAAGGCTAACCCACAAAAGAGGAAGAAGGAAGAATAGGGTAGGACCAAGGAATAAAGATGGAGTTTCCATCTGGGTTAATGAAAATGTTCCAGAACCAGATAGTGGTGAAGGTTACATAACACTGTAAATGTGCTAAATGTCATTGATGATGAACTTTATGTGTATTCTACTATAAGTAATAAAAAGTATTTCAAGCATTTCATAAGAATTTTTAAAATTATCTCTGTAAAAATCACCAGCAGTTTCCTTTATCCTACAGCCACACGAGTGAATAGAACTTAAAAACTATGTTTCAGTCTTTCACAGAATTCCTTAAAAATTTTTAGGAAAAAGTCTTTATACTCAAATTATACTCTGTGCATACTCCAGCTCCTTATTCCTGGAAAGTTTTGTGGTTCTACCACTGTATCTCAAAAAAAGTTTTTTAATTCCATCTTGACTCCTCCAAGTTACGATTTCTGGCTTTTTCTTTACCAGAACCAATCATGGGTACATTTTGTGATTAATCTGTTTTACCTTTTGTGGAATACCTGAAGCAAAGATCCAGTGGCAAAACCAGGAGGTGCATACCAGGATTAGACTAGGAAGCAGAAAGGCAGAGTTCACATGAAAATGTATACGTCTTCTCCTTTTTGTCAGATCTGCTTCTCCTTTGACCCATCCATGATTCTTTGTCCTTCTATGAGAGGCTGATCAGAAATCGGTGGTTCAGGCTGCCCATCAGAAACAGACCCTGAGAGGGCCTGGCATGGTCAAAGGGACAAAGAATTTAGTTTATTGATGTCTCTTCCTTTACATGAAAAATGAGTCAATTGCATTCATGACTTTTAATCTTTGTTTCTCAGCCCAGAGATACATTTTGGAGGGGACATGTTTAAATTTCCGAATCAATAAACAAGCAGGGTCAAAGATCCAGTACTAGCTAACTGTTGTATGCAGGGACAATGGTGGCATTGTCGGGGTGGGTCTGTCCTGTTTGCTGATTGCTCAGACTTTCCCGGCCTAGGCCTCGAGCTGCTTGCAGCCAGTGGAAGATCCTTCCCTCTAGTTTGCTATGATTGCCACTAAAAACTGAGGAAGTTGGAGCCGGGTGTGCCTGAGAGACCAGAAGGGGAAGGCAATATACTTCGATTTATACAGGGTCCAAAAATGGCCCCTGGTTTACATGGCTTGACTTATAAAGATGCAAAAGCCATCCACAGTTGGTAGAAGTCGTGCTTCCTGGGCTAGTGCTATGCAGTCTGATTGTCTCTGTCTCTGTCTCTCTGTCTATGCTGGGCAGCAGCCACAGCTCCTGACTAGCCCCACAATCACCAGAGGAAGCTGCTGGTGTGCTGCTCTGTGCTGTGCTGTTAATGAAGGTGTCTGGAGAGTTAGGTGGATGAAATGCATTTTTGACTTGAATGTAATTTCAGTTTACCATGTGTTTATTGGGAGGTAACTGCTTTATAAGTTGGAAAACTTCTAAATAAAGAAATCCAAGAACTAGGACCAAATAGGTAAGAATGTCAGTGCAAAACTCATGATTCTGCCTGGGCAGCTATCATTCAGGTGACCTTTCTTCTAAGAGGTAGAACCAGAATATATTGGCTTGGGAGTTTCTGTAGGAACTGATCCACCTGGCTCCTGTAATTAGTTCAGACAAGAAATACCATCAGATCTACATATGGATCCTGTGCCGTCACTCCCAAGTATACATAGATCATGCAAGACCCTAAAACTGTGTATGTGTTGTATTTTTGGCTGCATTTCCCACTGTGCTCTTCCCTCACTTTGTCTCTTAAATAGATTTACTGTGACTCATGTTCAGCTTTCTCTACAATATTAATCCATCCCTCCCAAGACATTTGATGTTGTTGTTGCTTTAAAATCATAAATATCTATCTAAAAGGCTTAAAAAGTTCTCTTTTTTTAATGGTAGTTCCTTGAACTTGACTGTATAGAAACAGTATTGTAACTGTTGAAATTAATGTCACTTGGAATATCTTCCAACTCAGTACTGTACTCCCTCTCGCTAAGAATGGCCCCATTTCCTCGAGGTGGCCACGTCTGTGATCCATGACTCCAGCATCCCAGCCATGAATGGACACCTGATTGGGGTGAATTCAAATACAGGTGTCTGCCTGTTAGCTGGAATGCAGGTTACAGACACCGCTGAGCCGAGGCTGCCATCTGGAAAACCATTCCCATTCATGTGCCTGGAGAAGAAGAAAAAGTGGAAGTTTAAAGAGAAGAGGGGAATTGATGTGTACATTAAGGAATACATAAAAAAAGATTTAGCTAGAAAGGGAGATGAACAAACAAATGGGGAAAAGGAGGCAAGGGAAATAAAGAGAAAATAATAGTTTCTGATCATTTTCCAGTTCCTAGTTCTTGGTTCTCCTGTGGCCCATTATTGTCCTCGGGCTCTCTGAAATACTCTAGACTTGTATACAGTTTCCCTAACTTATTTTTCCCCTATGGTAACTTAAGTGAGTTTCTATTACTGAAAACCAGAACACCTTCTACTAAGACAACTAGAGACTACTTCTAGTTGGTTCTGAGCACTGGAACAGAGTGAACCTTGATTTTCTCTGAATTAATGAAATACCTGTATAGACATTTAGATCTGGAATCATCTAATCCAGTGGTGGTGATCCTATGGCACACATGCTGCAGTGGGCTATTTGTTATCATTGAAAGCTCTAAAAGGTTCATCATCACTGATAATCCTACTCATTTCGTTTATAGTTGAAGCAGTGGTACCCCAGAAAGTCATGACCTCAGGTCACACAGGAGGTGGTAGAACCAGAGCTAAACCACAGGTCTTTTGAAACTTTATTCCCTGCACTAACAAAACTACCTTGACATGAAAATTTTTAGCATCACATTCAATTCACAGAACACCTGAGTGATGTATTAGGTCCATTGATCGGGATCCCCGATCCAACACAGGGACAGACAGGAAATGCTGACTGAGCGTTCTGAGTATCACAGTCCTCTGGGTTAACCTCAGGGGTGAGGTTTAGATTCAGAGAGCTAATTAGGGACTTTTTAGGGTGAATAATCAGAAACTATGAAAAACAGAATATGAGTCTCTCATTTTTTGAGCTGAGTCACTGATGATCTCAGTGGTTTATAGTTTCTTGGGGCTGTCTTTTCAGCATGAGGAGATGGCCTGCTGAGAATGGGCCCACACAGAGAAGAGCAGGATCAAAAGGTAGAGACCCAGTAATTTCACTTGGGCACCAGATTCATTCATGCCTGAAGTTGTGTAATTCATGAACTTCTCAGTCATCAACTCAGTGCACTTAATTTTTTTTTTCCTTAAATAGTTTGAGTTAACCTTCTAGTACAGTTATGTCTCCTCACAGCAAGGGATTGGTTCTGGGATCCCTGTGACTATCAAAAATCCATGAATACTCAAGTCTTTTATACAAAATAGCACAATATTTGCATTTAAGGTGTACAATCCTCTTATAGTTTAAATCATCTCTAGATTATTTACAATATCTAATACAATGTAAATGCTATGTAAATCCTTGTTATACTGTATTATTTAGTGAAAAATGACAAGAAAAATGTCTGCACACGGTCAATACAGATGTAATTTTTCCCAATTTTTAGATGTAGTAGCTAGATTTATTGAATTTTTTTCTACTTGTAAACCCAAGCTGTCTGAATTCCATAACTGCTCTACTATACTGTAGTGTTATATTTTTATTTTTTCATTTTTAAAAATTTTATTAGTCTATGTTTGCAGTAAATAATGATTACACTCATTGTGGGGAACTGGTACATATATAAACCATCTCAATTCTTTTTTTCCCCTACCCCCAAACCCCTTTTTAAAAAAATTTTTGCCAGTCTCATATTCATTTATTTATTTTAAAAGTCTTGTCAAGTTAATTATGGTAAATACAGATTAACAGCCAGACCAACAGGCCAAAAAACATACACAACAAATAAGATAGTAATACTAAATCAAGATACAGATTAGACATTGGGTTGCATACCTTTTTTCTTTTTCTTTTTCTTATTGTCTTTTATTTTGCACCTGTATTGTGTTTCTCATATGCATGTGATATTTCTATGCTTGTGTGTCTGATTTACTTCACATAACATTATGGTCTCAAGGTACAACCATTTTCCTGCAAGTGACTCAAGTTTATCCTTCTTTAGGGTAGAGTAGCATTCATTGTGTGTAAATGCCACATTTCCTGTATCCATTCATCTATTGATAGCAGCACATAGGCTGCTTTCAAGATTTAGCTATTATGAATTGTGCTGCTATAAACATGAGTATGCATATATTACTGTAACTTGGCTATCTCTTTTAGGAAGATACTTAGAAGGGGAATAACTAGGTCAAATGGAATTTTTATTTATTTTTGAGAAATCTCCATACTGATTTCCAAGTGGTTGTACCAGTTTACACTTCCACCAACAATGAAAAAGGTGCCCACATAGACACAGTCTCTCTAGCATCTGTTATCGATTGATTTCTTTTTTTGGTCTAGAGTCCAGCTTCTTACCCACTATACCATACTTTCTTTATTTTATTTTATTTTTTTTTTATTTCTTGATGATAACCATTCTTTTTGGAGTGATATGGAATCTCAGTGTCATTTTAATTCACATTTCTTGAATAGCCAGTGATGTTGAACAGTTTTTCATGTATTTATTGCCCATTTGTATTTCTTTATCTGAGAGGTGTATATTCATTTCAGATGCCCGTTTTTGACTGGGTCTTTAAAATTTGGAGGGAGACTAATTTTTTTTTAGTTCTTTATACAGTCTTGATATTAGTCCTTTGAGGAGTAGCTGGCAAAAGTTTTTCCCAATATATAGGTTTTCCCTGCACTCTGTTAGGGGTTTCCTTTGCTGTGCAGAAGATTTTTAATTTGGTGCGATCCCATGTGTTGATTTTTGGTATTATTACTTGTGCACCTGGGTTTCTGTTGAGAATATCTTTGTGCCGACCTGTGTCTTCCAGAGTTTTATTTTGTGTACTAGCAGATGAAGTATTTCTGTTTTGGTATTTAGATTTTTGATCCATTTTGATTTGAGTTAAATGCATGATGAGAGATAAGCGTCTAGGTTCAAACGTCAGCGCGTTGGTAACCAGTTTTCCTAGTGCCATTTGTTAGAGGCTATCTTTTCTCCAGAAAAAGTATTTGGTCCCTTTGTCGAAGATAAAGTAGCTGAGAGTTATGGCTTGTATCCAGATGTTCCCCTAAAACCTCATGTTTTCATAGATGGGGCTTTTTGGAGGTGGCTGGATCTAGGGTGTGTGAATATGTGATAACTAAATTAGTCCACTGATTGGTTTAGCACAGTTCTGGGTGTGGATAGTAGAGAGACCCACCTCGGGTGTGGGCGGCACCATTCAATAGGCTTGTAGCCTCAATGGGATAAAAGTCCAGGACTAGGACACTCTTTTTATTTATCTAGCTAGCTAGCTATCTTTTTGAGACAAGGTTTTACTACGCAGTTTAGGCTGGTCTTGGACTTTCTTTGTAGCGTGGGCTGGCCTTGTACTTGCAGCAATCCTGCCTCAGCCTTCCAAGTGCTGGGATTACAGGTATGCACCACCACACCTGGCTTTAGGTCTCTTCTGGTTCCATATAAATTTTGTAATTGCTTTCTCTAATTCCATGAAGAATGCTGTTGGAATTTTGATTGGGATTGCATTGAATCTGTATAACACTTTGGAAAGGATGGTTATTTTGACTATACAGAGTCTGCCTATCCAGAAACAGGAAATTTCCATTTTCTGATGTTCTCTGTGATCTCCTTTTTCAAAGTACTATTGTTTTCATTGTAGAAGTCTTTCACTTCCTTGGTTAGGTTAATTCTTTTTTTTTTTTTTGGCGGCACCGGGGATTGAACTCATGACCTTGCGCTTGCCGGGCAGGCACTTAGACCGCTGAGCTAGATCCCCAGCCCTGGTTAGGTTAATTCTTAAGCATTTTATTTTTCTTGATGCAGTTGTAAAAGGTGTTGTTTCCCTAGTGTCTCTCTTGATGAGTTTGTTGATGGTATACAGGAATCCTGTTAATTTTTGAGTGTTGACTTTGTATCCTGCTCTGCAACTGAATTTGGTTAATTCTTGGAGTCTTTTGGTAGAGTTTTTGGAGCTTCCATGTAGAAGGTCATGTCATCTGCAAATAATGATAATTTAACTTCCTTTCCTATTCACGTCCCTTTTTTTTTTCTCTTGTGTAATTGTTCTGGCTAATGTTTCGAGAACTATATTGTACAGGAGGGGTTATGGTGAACATCTTTGTCTTGTTCCTGATTTTAGAGGGAAAGTCTTCAGCTTCTCTCTTGTAGTGTGATATTAGTCATTGGTTTATCTTAGAGGGCTTTTATCAGATTGTGATGAAGACCTTCTTTACCTATTTTTTTTTTTGTACCAAAAATCAAACTCAAGACTTTGCACTTGCCAGGCAGGCACTGTCCCACTGAGCTATATCCCTGGCCCAGACCTATTTTCTTCAGAGTAGTTTGCTTGTTTGTTGGTTTGTTTGTTTTTTAATCACAAATGGATGTTGGTTTTTGTCAAATGCTTTTTCTACGTCTGTGGAGACAATCATGTGATTTTTGTCCTTGCTTCCATTCATGTGATATATTACTCTTATTACTCTTACTGTGTATGTTGATTTGTACATCCATGGAATGAATCCTACTTGGTCATGATATATGATCTTTTTGGTGATTTACTGCATTCTGTTTGCCAATATCATATTGAGGAATTTTGCATCTATGTTCATTAGTTCTTTGGAGTCCCCTTCGCTTTTCCTCTGCAGATTTAGTTTACTTTTTCCACAAGCCAGAAGCAGGGAGCTGAGGAGAAAGTGCAGCTTGTCTGTGTTGTGTTCTGTCTCTTCAATTTATCTGCAGGTTTTAATTTTCCTATCAGATCCTTCCTGGTTCTCATGAATCAATCTCTCTCTCTCTCTCTCTCTCTCTCTCTCTCTCTCTCTCTTCTTCTTCTTCTTCTTCTTCTTCCCCAAGTTGTTATTTTCCAGTGTCTAGATTCCAAGTCTTTGAGAGGCTGAGTTACTGTTGCTTACCATCTCTCATCTTCCTGAAAGTCTCCAAATATTATTGATCCAAAGTTGGTAGAATCTTTGGCTACAAAACCCCCAGAAATAGAAGCTCACTATGTATATAATCAACTAAGGTAGAATATAAAAAAATTCATTACTGATCATAATCTAGCTTTATGTATGTATTCTTGTTTCTTCCTTATTACAGAGAGGCTGCATCATTGGGTCATTGTAAACCATGTTAATAATTTCAGTTGAAAGTTTTTTAACATTAGTCATTAAGACTAACCTAAAAGCAATACTAACAAATACAACTGTGTGTACACTTTTTTTCTAAAGAAAAACTATTTTTTTCCTAAACCAGTAGTTTTCATACTTTTTTTAAAGTTTCTGTCTCCTTTTACTTGTTTCAGACTTGTTGAAGGCTCCCAAGGAACATTTTTTATGTAGTTTATAACTATCAATATTTACTGGTTTACTGAAAAATTTCTAGTGTTCTTCATTTGAAGATAGCAATGATGAATGTCTTGCATGTTAACATAAATAATATCTTAGTACTATCAAATTAGTTTTGACCTTGCAAATCCCCATGAGAAATGTCCTAAAAAATAAGGTCAATGTCTTGTGGAATATGAAAGGAGGTTAACACTTAGAAAATGAGTTTTATTTTTAAAACTTATCTTTCTTTGTAATACTTGAGTCTGAGAAGTACCTTTGTAATGTTAGAATCTTAGCAAACTTTGCCCAATTTTGATGAGCTTCTGTCCACGCTTTACTGATTGATACCTTCAGCTTCTATATTGAAGGATATCCATTATTTGGTATGTAACCTACCTGAATAGCAAAGATTCTAAGCATTTCCAGAAAAATTTCTGCACATTATGTTGATTTCCTTGTATCCTCCATTATTTAAGGAAGTAACAGTACAAAATGTCTTTATTTATGAAAGAGCAAAGGTATCTATCTATCTATTTATCTTGCTACCTATCTATATCTTTGTAGTACTGAGAACTGAACGTAGAGGTGCTTTACCATTATTCTACTATCTTCAACCTATTAAAAATTGTGCCTTCCTGGCAAGCACAAGGTCATGAGATTGATTCCTGGTACCAAAAAATTAATTAATTAATTAATTAATTAATTTCAAAAAAGCCAAGTATGGTGGCACATGCCTGTAATCCCAGCACTCGGGAGGCTGAGGCAAGAGGATCTTGCAAGCTTGAGACCACCCTGGGCTACAAAGTGAGCTGAAGTCCAGCCTGAACTGTATAGTGAGACCCTGTCTCAAAAAGACCAAAAAAAAAAAAAAAGATAAAAGTTGTTTTTAGTTTGAGACAGGATCTTACTTAGTTACCCAGGCTGGCCTTGAAATTGGCAGTCCATCTGCCTCAGCTCCCTAACGCTTATTTTTAAATGCTAAATTATAACCCTAAATAAATAGGCTAAAAAAAAAGTATTGTTTCTCAGGCACCCATTATCTAATATTAATCAAGTGTCCAAATATCTTCTGAAAAGTTTTTTTCTTTTTAATTTTCATCTTCCCCCCCAAATCAGATCTTAAATCTAGAAAAACTAAAGCAAAATTAGGACTTTTTGCCACTCTTCTTTACTTTTATATTGCAGTAAAATATACGGCACCTACAAACTAGTATTTTGAGTGTTTATAAATGTACAAAAGACCAGGATAAATTTTATAAAACTATCCCCGAGGTCTTCTAGTGGGCCACTGGGAATTTATTTTTTAACTTTATAAAAACAGAGGAGCTAGGTTCTTGGATGTGTGGCTACTCCAGGACTTGATGAGAAGGGTTATCAAGTTAGAAGAGATGTTATCTTCCCCTCGTTAAATTTGTGTAGATAAAATTCAATAGGAAGCCTCTGGAGATTTGTCAAGGCTCTGACTTTCCCTGATTTGTTTCTGCCCTCTAGGAAAATGCTGATCAGAACTCTTATGAGATAGATTTGTTGTTTTTCTATATTTATCTGAGTCCTGGCAGTGATCTGCTTGATGATACCGCCTGCCAAGAGTATAGTAATCTCAATTTGAATTTCAAATACTATAAAATGTTACCCTGGCCTGGCCATAGTCTTATATCTTTAATGTGAATCTAATATCTTCTAGGCCAGTGATTTGCACAAGGAGACGCACATCGGACTTACTTACTTATGAAGTTTTATAAAAACAAAGATGCCTAGGTTCTACTCCTGAATCTCTTTACTTCATATTCTTAGAACATTATGTCTCATGACATATGTCCATCATCAGTTTAACAGGTTTTTCTCTATAAAAATTATGTTCCTCCTTTTCTGCAAGTCACATTGCTTTGTTTTTATATCACTTTCAGAAGTAATATTTATTTATTTGTACATGTTTGTGTTACATAATAAACATACCATCATAGGGGATTGGCACATGTAACATATCACATCTTGATCCTTTTTTACTTCCCCTTCTCCTCCCCTCCCTTTCATCTCCCCCTCCGTGGTCAGAACCCCTTTCCATCTCCACAAAATCTTTTTGCTTTCAATATAAGCTTGTTATGCCTATTGAGAGCTTGCTTTTTTTTTTTTTTGCAATATCTTTATTATCTTTGTTTGGCACATCACACAAGCAATCAAATAGCCTTGTTGGTTAGATTATAATTGTTCACCTGCACCTCCCCCAAACTGACCTTTCATATTTAAGAATTACTAGTTTTAAATTAACCATAGCTATTTTAAGTTTTTGTCATCTACAGATGCTTTTTGTTTTACTCAGATTTTTCCCTCAGGTCTCTGCTATAAGTTGTAGTCCAGATTTTGTCTTCAACTAAGGATAGAGCCTCGTAGAAAAGGACTGTATCAGATACTTGAGATCACTGAAACTTTAAAACACAGATGCTTTGTTATAGGCATCTGAGCTGACATCCCTCAGCTAACTTTCAAACCATACTAGTCAACTATATTAGGATCTCCATGATTCTTTTTAGCCAAGAGGACTGAAATACACAGAATAAGAGTTCAATTAAGGAAGTCTGAATGAACTGATAAGGGGAATTTCATTGTGGTTTTTTTTTAATGAAAATATACTGTAGTTGATTCTGTTTCAATGTTGTCTGTAACCTATAAATTTTAGTAGACTCTGCTTTTGTAAACTAAAATGAAACATTTAAAATGATGTCTGATTCTCACTGACCTGAAAGAATTCAGAAACTCTTAATGAATCTCCTTATTGATTATGGTAATATAGTTACTGGAAAAGATTCAACAAGAATCTATTCTCCTTCTTACTAGGATGCAATTGGATAAGTCAATTGCATGGTCAGGTCTTCTCCAGAGTATAATTTTTTAGGATAATGTTCACTTCATCAGATATGAGCAACCACTTTGAAGAAGCAAAAGCGCATTTTAGTGGCTGATGTCTGGTTTACAAGGTCTTGCCTTACCAGAGGGAGAAATGCTACTTCAATCAGGCCAGAAAATTTTAAAATTTGGGGAATGTTATGGTTTTGATCAAGAATGACCCCCCCCATGAGCCAACAACAGGAAAGTAACATGACAAGGATAAGTCAATACATATCAGTTATGACCATCAATGTTAATGGTCTCAATTCACCAGTCCGAAGACACAGACTGGCAGAATGGATCAGAAGCAAGATATGCTGCATACAAGAAACACATTTAATTCAAAAAGAAATTCATAGACTGAAAGTCAAAGGATGGAAAACAATACTGCATGTGACAGGAACCCAGACAAAATCAGGGGTAGCTATTCTATTTGCAAACAAGGTGAACTTCAAGCCAAGACTGATTAAGAGAAATAAAGCAGGTCACTACATCCTTGTAAAGGGAACAATCCAACAGGAAGAGATAACAATTATAAATATCTATGCAACAATACCAGTGCACCCAACTATATAAAACAAATACTAACGGGCATGAAAAATCAAATAAGCCCTAATACAATTGTATTGTGGGATCTCAATACTCCACTGTCACAAAAACACAGATCAATTGGATAAAAAATCAACAATGAAATATCAGAACTGAACCAAACTTTTGAACAAATAGACTTAGTAAATGTCTACAGAATGTTCCACCCCAGAACTTCAAAATACACATTTTTCTCAGCTGCACATGGGATGTTCTCCAAAACAGATCACATACTAATTCATAGAACATGCTTATGTAAATGCAAAGGAATTGAAATTATCCCATGCATATTATCAGACTGTAGTGCAATGAATTTGGAAATCCATGGCAAAAGAAACCACAGGAACTTCATAAACATGGAAATTAAATAGCACCCTCCTGAACAACCAGTGGATCACAGATGAAATTAAAGAAGAAATTAGACAGTTTTTACAGTTGAATGATAATGACAGTACAACATACTGGAGCTTATGGGACAGAATGAAAGCAGTCCTAAGAGCGAAATTTATAGCAGTAAATACCCACATCAGGAAAACAGAGCAAGCACATATAAACAACTTAATGATGAACCTCAAACTTCTAGAAAAAGAAGAGCAGGCTAAGCCAAAAGCCCATACAAGGGAGGAAATTATAAAGATCAGAGCATAAGTTAATGCATTGGAGACTAAAAAAAAACAAAAACAAAAACAAAAAATCAATGAATTGAAGAGTTGATTCTTTGAAAGATTAAATAAAATCAACAAATCCTTACCCAACTTTATCAAAAAAAAAGAAAGAAAGAAAGAAAGGAAGGAAGAAAGAAAGAAAGAAAGAAAAGACTCAAATCTACACAGTTAGGAATGAAAAGAGTGAAATCACAACAGACCCTGCAGAAATCCAGAACATTATCTATACCTACTTTGAAAACTTGTATTCTAATAAGATGCAAAATACAGAAGAAATGGACAGATTCCTAGATATATATGAATTACCAAAACTGAACCAAGAAGATGTGAAAATAAACCAATATAATCAATGAAATCGAAGATGTGTTAAAAACCTAGCAACAAAGAAAAGCCCAGACCCTGACAGATTCACTGCTGAATTCCATAAGAAATTTAGAGAAGACCTAACACCACTATTTCTCAAACTCTTTAATGAAATTGAAAGGGAAGCTATACTCCCAAATTCATTCCTGGAAGCAAGCATTACCCTGCTACCAAAACTAAAGAGAGACCCAGCTAATGGAATTACAGACCAATCTCCCTAATGAACATAGACGCAAAAATTCTCAATAAGATACTGGCAAACAGCATGTAGCAAATTATCAAGAAGATTATACACCATGACCAAGTGGGATTCACCCCAGGGATGCAGGGATGATTAAACATACGCAAATCAATAAACGTAATACACCATATTAACAGAGCCAAGTACAAAAATCATATGATCATCTCAATAGATGTAGAAAAAGCTTTTGACAAAGTCCAGCACCAATTCATGATAAAAACCCTATAGAAAATTGAAATAGTTGGTGTTTATCTCAATCTGATAAAGGCCATCTATGACACACCAATAGCCAACATCATACTAAATGGACAAAAACTGAAAACTTTTTCTCAAAAATCAGGAACAAGACAAGCATGTCCACTGTTTCCACTCTTATTCAACATAGTCCTGGAAACTTTAACCAGAGCAAGTAGACAAGAGAAAGAAATAAAAGGAATAATGATAGGAAAAGAAGAAGTTTAAATTATCATTATTTGCAGATGACATGTTACCCTACATAGAAGACCCCAAAAACTCCACTAAAAAACTGCTAGATTTAATAACCAAATTCAGTAGCATAGTTGAATACAAAGTCAACACTCAAAAATTAATAGGTTTTCTGTATACAAATAACAATTTTACTGTGGGAGAAATAAGGGAAACAACACCTTTCACAATAGCATCCAAAAAAATAAATAAATAAAATACCTAGGAATCAATCTAATGAAGAATATAAACTCTACGTTGAAAACTATAGTACTTGATTACATTATGTAAACTCTACACTGAAGAGAACTCTAGGTTGAAGACTCTACATTGAAAACTACAGTACTCTGAAAAAGGAGATTGAAGAGGATATTAGAAAATGGAAAGACATCCCTTACTCATGGGTTGGAAGAACCAATACAGTGATACCCATACTTCCAAAACTGTTGTACAGATATAACGAAATTCCAATCAAAATTCCAATAACATATCTCACAGAACTAGAGAAAACAACACTAAAATTCATCTGGAACCAGAAGAGACCTCGAATAGCAAAGGCAATTCTGGGCAACAAAGGTAAGACAGGGCGAATCATAATCCCTAACTTGAAATTATACTATAAAGCTACTGTGATAAAAACAGTATGGTCCCAGGAAAAAAGACAGACCTGAATATCAGTGAGACAGATTAGAAGATACAGGAACAACTCCAGACATACTCAGCCACTTTATCTTTGACAAAGGTGCCAAACACATTCACAGGAAGAAAGCCTTTTTAATAAGTGGTGCTGGAAAAACTGGCTCTACACATGCTGAAAATTAAAATTGGACCCACATCTTTCACCATGCACTAATCTAAATTTGGAATGGATGAAAGATCTAAATATCAAAACAGAAACATTACATCTGCTGGAAGATAAAATAGGTAAAGCTCTTTTTTTATTTTAAAGAGGATAAAACAGAATAAAGCCAATCAAAACAAACCAGTATGAGTGATACAGGATTTCAAAACATTACAAAATCAGCAATAGTTACAATAATGCCTTTTGATGTCTTCAAAATAGCTGCAGATAACTTCAGACATAGTAAAAATCAAACAGAACAGAATAGAATAGAAACAATAAAAACAAGACAATGAATGCAATTAAGGACTTCAAAACAAGCCAATAGTAAATCCAAAATTACTACCATAATATATCTTGCTATCTTTGAAATAGCTGCTCCTGCATCGGATTTAACATAATCAAACAAAACAAAAGAGAATAAGACCCAACCCAACAAAACAATGAACAATATAGGACTTCAAAACAAGACCACAGAGAATCACCGATAGCTGATTCAACCCTCAGTGGGAGATCCCCCTCTAGATGCCAAACTGCGCACCGCTATCCTCTGAACAGATGATCAGACCACGGGCCCTAGACCTGCAAGGTCAGTGAAACACCAAAGCACCACAGGCATCCAATTGCATTTCACCTCCATAGCTATCATCACAGCCTGTGTTTCTCAGGATAAGCTGGTCGCGTATGGGGGTGGGGGGGAGGTTGGTACTTTTTGTTTGCCAGTCTGGGCACTGGAAGGGCCTGGGATTGGGCTGTTCCCAGTCCGCTGGTTCCCAGACTGGGCTTTCTTCCTGGTGTGGCTTTATTCTCTCTCCCCCCAGTCCACGAATGGCACTGGCTCATGGGGAGAGGCTGGGGTCTGGCTGTTCCCCATCCAGCAGCTGCCCGCACATCTGGTAAAACTCTTGAAGACATTGGCATAGAAAAAAACTTTATGAAAAAAAAAAAACCTATCACACAGGAACTATCACAAAGAATAAACAACTGGGATTTCATCTTACTAAAAAGCTTTTGCATAGCAAGAGAAACAACCAACAGAGTGAAGAGACAACCCACGATATGGGAAAAAATGTTTTCCAGCTGTTCTTCAGACAAAGGATTACTATCAAAAACATAAAGAACTCAAAAAAATCAGATCTCCTAAATTTAAAGACCCAGTCCAAAAGTGGGCATCTGAGATGAATACACACTTCACAGATGAAGTAATCAAGCAGCAAATAAATATATGAAAAAATGTTCAACATCACTGGTCATTTGAGAGATAGAAATTAAAACAACACTGAGATTCTACCTCATCCCAGAAAGAATGGCTATTATTAAGAAATCAACCAATAACAAATTCTGGAGAACAGGGCCAGGGATTTAGCTCAGCAGCTCAAGTGCTTGCCTAGTAAGCACGAGGTTGTGAGTTTGATTCCCAGTACAAAAAAAAAAAAATGCTGGAAGGGCCGTGGAGAAAAAGGAACCCATTTCTACTGTGGGTGGGAGTGTAGACAGGTGCAACATTTCTGGAAATCAGTGTGGAAATTCCTCAGAAAACTAGAATTGGAGGTCTCATTTGACCTAGCTATTTCCCTTCTGGGTATCTTCCCAGAAGAATTAAAAACATCACACCACAGCAATAAATGTGCACTCACGTTTATAGCAGCACAATTTGTAATAGCTAGATCTTGGAAACAACCTAAATCTCCATCAGCCAAAGAACAGATAAAAAAGATGTGGTGTTTTTATATAATGGAGTATTATTCAGCCATAAAGAAGGATAAACTTGAGACATTTATAGGTAAATGGATGCAACTAGAGACCATACTCATAAATGAAGTATATCAGACTCGCATATGTAAACATTGTATTGTCTCCCTAGTGTGAGAAGCTTAAAGAAATAATAAATATGTATATATACATGTATATATAAATGATAGTTAAGACAATTATACTACTAATTTCTCTTAATTCATTGAAAAGAATGGTTTGTGCTAATATTGTTTGGACAATTAAATGCAGATATGTTGTACTCTGAGTAACTAATTTAAAGACAACAATATGCAGTGTATTAACTATTGTTAGCCTTTAATTATCATGTTTTGAAATTTTTCTCTCTAAAATAAAACTAAAAAATAAGATAAAATAAAGCTTTCTTTCACGTTAAAAAAAAAAAAAAAGAATGATCCCCCAGCACTCACATTTTATGTCCTTGAAGGTAGGCCTTTTAGAAGGCAATTAGATGGTGGAGGGCACTATAGCTGACTTATTAGGAGGTAGGGCCTGGTTGGAAGAGGCAAGTCATTGGAAGCATGACCTGGAAAGGTGTATTTCTCTCCTGGGTTCCTCCCTTCTATTTTGGCTTCCTGGCCACTATGGTGTGAGCAGTTTCCCTCCGCCAGACTCTTCCACCACGTCCTTTCTGATTTGGAGCCAACAGACCATGGACTGAAAATGTGAGCTAAAATAAATCTCTTCTCCTTTTAAGTTGTGGGTGTTAGGTATGACAAAATGACAAAGACAGATGTTGGTACCAAGAGTGGGGTCATTGTGGTGATTGTTGTCTGACTGTGTGGTTTAAAAGCCTTTGCAATTGGCTCATGGGAGGAGTTTGAAAGGCGTGCAGATGCCAGCTGGAGAAGCTCTGGAATGCTATATGCCAAGCTTGGGAAATTCTGGTCAGAGCTCAGAAGACCAGATGCTAGTAGAAATATAGGTGATAGAGATCAGGTGGTACAGTTTTCAATTGTAAACAAAGACTCCACTGGCAACTGAACTTGAGGTCATATGTGTTATGGTCTGGTCTTTCTGGCTTTTGGCCTTTTCTTGGTCTGATTTCTACATGCCTATTTCTCCCATTTGGACTGGAAATATTTATCTTGTACCATTGCATGTTGGCAGTGTTTAACTTTCATATTTATTTTTATAGGATTTCACAGCTAAGAGTTTGCCATGAGTCTCAAGACCTTGGAGTAGGAGGACCTTTCAGTGTACTGGAACTATTAAGACTTTGGCAACTCTTAGAGATGAACGCAATACATTCTGCGCAAAGAGATCCAAATGAGTCTTTTGGGGGTCAGGGGTGAAATATTATAGTTTAGATAAAGACTGACCCCCAAAACTCTCAAGTGCTGTACCCTGGGGCTTTTGGAAGGTGATTGCATCATGGAGGCACTATAGCTGTCTTGCTGCTAGAGGCGGGGTCTGGCAGGAAGAGTGCATTACCTGGAAGGGTGCATCTCCCTCCCTCGTCTCTCTGCTAGGAAGGCTGCCATGATGCGAGCAGCCTTCCTCCACCTAGGCCCTTCCATCATAACATTTCTATGTTGGAGCCAGCTGACCATGTTGAAACTGTTACCAAAATAAACCTCTCATCCTTTAATTTGTGGGTATTGTGTGTCTTGTCCCACTGATGAGAAAGTGATGAAAAGGGGAATTTGAGAAAAAATAAATTTCCCCAAATTCGTCAATACTGCCAGTGAAATCTGATGCCAGCTGTACTCTTTCCCTCAGCTCCAGGCCCATCACTGCAGCTAATGACAGTCACCCTGGAGCCATCCCAAGGCGCTGGTGCCCAGGTTGTGGTATCAGTATAAATAGACATGTCCTAACAGGTAAGTCCCTAACAGAATGATAACGGTAACTTTTATTTATTTTTATTTTTATTTGTTTAGCAAATCACTTGATTACACACCTTTTCTTAGAGGAAATCCCACATTCTCCCAGGAATTCTCCAGTAACACTCTCTGGAGAGATGCCCTGAGACAGCAGGGTCCTAATAAGGCTCGGTAGTCAAATAAAATAGAGGCAGAACCATAATTAGGATCAGAAAAGGAACAAATGAAAATGTTAAAAGAACGAGTTTGCCACTTTGAAGTCTGTGTTTCAGACTTCTTAGCACCACAAATGAGATGTTGCTGAGAAGGAAGTTTTTTGTGATGTACTTCACTGAAGGAGCAGATGTTTAGATGGTGGAATGAGAAACTACCGTCTTTGAAAATAAGGCCAAGTGGAGGAATGGACTGAACAACATAGAATGCTGGAGTGTTTGGATGAATGACAAAAAAATGCTTTTACAAACTCCAGTCATAAGTGAATGCTTCTGTTTCTTGGGCATAAATAAAAAAAAATGTTTACCAGGTAAATTTGGTCAACTAGACATGGTTGAAGGCAAATACAGCCAAGTTATGTACCCCATGCTATATAAAGCATTTTAGAGGGATATAAAAATAATTAGTAAAAACTAACATTGGCAGATTTAGAAACAATTTCAAAATTGAGGTTAGCTTTTCCCAGCAAGAGGATAGGAATGCTGACATCAATTATTCTCCTGAGCTTTACTGGGCGTTTGGGGTAAATCACAGTGACTCATTTATGTAGATTTTTAATTTCTGTTGGCCTCTGAATTTTGTTTTTCAGTCTTTGTACAATGAAACATAAACCGGCATAAGCGTCGCACACCTGTCTGCTCTCTGCTTCCCCACCCAGCCCTGCACCTGGTCACTGCTCCCGCGTGCGTTGGTCCAGGATGGCTCAAACTCTTCCAGTGCCGCTTCTCACACCATAGGGTACTTTCACCTCCCCATAACTGCTATGGCGAGTCTCACGCTCCTCCATTGACCGCTTTTTCCGACAAAATATATTCGTTAAATATAACTTCGTAATTATGGTCATCCGTCACTTGAAACCAACTTAATAGATTTTGGAACCAACTTAATAGATTCTTAAACACATGAACTTAACTCCCCTGTTTTGAAAAAAGGAGAAAAGCAATGTGGTTTACGTATTTTCATCTCAAACTCAAGGAATTTTTCATTTCTTGAATTTCTAGACTAACACATATTATGCTTTAAATAGCAGGTAAAATGTCAAGGAAGCTTGTGCTATCCTGAGGTGCCTATATTTTTAAAAACATGGCATTTTGTAACTTTACAACAGCATATTGAATTTTTATATCCATGTGCCAGTCTCCTGCGTTGTCTTATGTTTTCTACTACTGCAGAATAAATTTAAACAAACTTAGCAGCTTAAAACAACATCAATTTACTGGTTCAAAGTTCTGACAGTCAGGAGTCCCCGGCAGGGCGGTTGCATAACTGGGTTCTTTGCTCAGGGTCTCGCCAGGCTGAAATCCGAGTATCAGTCAGACTCAGTTCTAGTCTGGAGGCTTTGGGGGAAAAGCTGTTTATGGTCATGTAGGTTGTTGGCAGAATTCAGTTCTTTCCATGGTTAAGATGGAAGTCTGTTTCCTTGCTGGTGGTTGGCTGGGATTTTTCTCAGCACTAGCACTCTGCTCTCTGGTCCCTGCCAGGTGGCCCTCTCCATTTGCAAAGCTATCAGTGAAGAAGCTCCCTGGTGATGAATTCACTTTGCGCTTGGAATCTTTCTCCTCAGAAGAGCCCATTCTCTGAAGGGCTCACACAACTAGCAAAGCCTACCCAAGAAAATAAACTCCATATTTGAGACCTTAATGACATTTTCAGAATCCCTCTAGATTAGTGTCTGATTGACAATATGTGTGTACACTGGGGGAGAACAGGGATCTTGGCGCCGTCTTGGAATCCTAATTAGTCTGTAAATTCGTCGACGGCAAAAACTGGGCCTTGTGCATCTTTGTTTGGTATCCAGCAGATGCTCCCCTCTTATTCACAGAACTAAGTTGTTTCAAACAATTTGGAGTGGGGCCAGGAAATTGCTCTGAAGAGCATAAACTTCTAGGTAAGGGCAGTTCCCAACAGGAACAAGAAGAGAAATAATGCAACGATCAGAATGCCTTGCACTGATAACCACCATTACCATCTACCTCTTCCAAAAACGTAAACAGAGTTTCTTTCGCTATGGGAATACGACTGGAATGTACTAAGGGAAGGCAAGAGGAGTAGAACTCCTGCCCTAGCAATGTGCAAAGCAGACACCTTTCCAGAACATCTATTCCATCGGGGTAAAGGTTGCATTCAGTGGGATCGTGGGGAGTATTCCTTGGTTGAGTTGCCCTCCCACTGGGGGTGGAGGCCCCTACTTGCTCACCTCAGGGACAGAAAGGGGCCGGGTCCAGGAGTTACACTTAGAAGATAAACGCTTATTGAATGTTGCTTATAGAATAAATGCTATTTAACTTGTGCGCCGTCTGGTAGTCATTTTGCCTCTAAGGCTGTGTCTAACGCATTTTCTGCAACCCAATGACGGCAGCTGGGGTACCTGGCAGCCAGGGACCATCCAGCCAACAGGTACAATGCTTGGGCCTTTTGCTCCTGTTTTAACTAGGACTTTCTCTTTTTCCAAACCAACAGTTAGCCATTCCAGGTTATGCCATATGAATTCGAGCTGAATAATATTAAATCTAGACATAGAAGGCTCATTTGTAAGATACTCAGCTTTATGTAACGCAAAAACCAAAACTCTTAGTTTCCAAATGATGTCTTATAAATATGTTGGGGGAAGACATTGCTCTACATTAATCCGGGGCCAGAATTTAGGTTTTAGCAAGAACGGCTCCGTTTTCTTTAGACGTTCTCAGCTCCTCCACCACCAGCCTCATACAAGATCCAAGTCATCGGCCGTTCTGCGAGCGCTCCGTGCATCTAAGTCGAGGGGAGGAGGTCGCTCTCCGAGCTCCAACTCCACACAGATGCTAACCGGGCGCTAGGAGAGCACCCCACTTCCCCTGGACCTGCGGCGCCGCGGAGGCGGGGCCTGCGCTGTGACGTCATCGGGCTCGCGGGCCGCGGAGCGGGCTCGGGCTGCGCGGATTGGCCGGGACCCGTGACGTCACGTCCCGGGGCGGTGCCGCGCCGGCGAGGGGCCCGGGATGCTCCGGGTTCCGGGCCAAATCTAGGGGTGAGAGCGGGGCCGGGGGAGAGCGTCCTCCAGCCGCGGAGCCGCCGCCGCCCCGCGCGCCGCCCCCGCGCGCCGCCCCGCGCCCCGGCCCCGCCGCGCCAGCCTCGCGGGCGGCCCGAGGGGGCGGGGGGGGCGGGGCGGAGGAGGAGCCGCGGGCGCGGGGCCGCGCTGTCCCCGGCCGCCGCCCGCCCGCCCGCCCGCGCCGCACACCGCGGGTAAACAGTCCCCGCCGGCGAGGCCAGCACCGGGGAGCGCGGCCGCCGCCCGGCCCAGCCGCCGCCCGCACGCCGGGGAGCGCGCCGCGGAGGCGCAGGCGAGGAGGCGCGGGCGCCGGCGCGGCGATGGATTTCCAGCAGCTGGCGGACGCTGCGGAGCAATGGTGCTCCAACACGCCCTTCGAGCTCATCGCCACCGAGGACACCGAGCGCAGGATGGATTTCTACGCCGACCCCGGCGTCTCCTTCTACGTGCTGTGTCC